>CAUYQU010049189.1:0-19200 GCA_963574635.1 Cheracebus regulus | reverse complement strand
TTCACGGATTTCTCGTATTGTGTTTTTCAGCTCCATTAATTCGTTTATGTTCTTCTCTAAATTGTCCATTCTCATTAGCATTTCATCAAACCTTTTTTCAAAGTTATTAGTTTCTTTGCATTGGTTTAGAACATATTCTTTTAGCTCACAGAGGTTTCTTATTATCCACCTTCTGAAGCCTAATTCTGATGATTCTTCACACTTGTTTTCCATCAAGCCTTGTTCCGTTACTGATGAGGAACTAGCGTCCTCTGCAGAAGGAGAGACTTTCTGATTTTGAGTGTTCAGATTTTTTACGGTGGCTTCTTGGCATCTTTATGGTTTTACCCATCTGTCGTCTTTGTAATTACCAACTTTCAAATTAGATCTCTGAGTGGACGTCCAGCTTGTTAATTCCCTGCTCTGGAATCTATGTAATTTTCACTGTGGCAACTCGCAACGCTAGCTAAAACAGCAGCCTTGAGATTCGTGGTGCTTTTCTACCCGGGGGTCTCCGGTCTGGCTTCTCAGTCCCTTTTTCAGTCAACTGGATGGACCGCTCTGACTTCTCAGAGCTCCAGACATCATCCAAAAGGAGACTCAGTCCCGTTTATTCTGCACCAAGAGCCGCCGACCCAAGGCACTGGCAAAAAAAGCCGCGCCAGCCAAAAGGGTCGCACTGGCGACCCGTGGGGCTCCTCCGCTGAGAATGTCTTAGTCCGTGGGCAGCAAAAATTTATCGGTAAGTGTGGCGTCCACTGGCTCTCTACGCTTTTACTGGAAGCTGCAATCCTGAGCTGCTAGTGATCGGCCATCTTGGATCTGCTCTGATAGCTTTTACGATTTTTCTCTTTATTCCCTATTTTCACAGATTTCATCAAAGCATGGGTGTATGTATGTTTCATCTTATTCTCTCCTACAGCCAGGAGAATTTTTAAAGTTTGGAGAAAATTTCCTGTAATCTTTCTTTAAATGCTGCCTTTTCCCCAATTTCCTGATTTCTGCCTTCTGGAAGTACTTTTAAACAGATGTCAGAACTTCTGTTATCATCCATGCATCATGACTTTTCTACTTCTCATGTCTTCTTTCCTGCTCCCAATACCTAGCTTTGGGCTGTGGTACCCATCGTCAATCTATTCTTTATATACTTTTCTTTTTGAGGAATTTCTCATAGTCTCTAGTCCATCACAATTTACACTTCTTATTTTTTCCAGTTATTTTAAGAAATCTCTTCTATTGTGTCTAGGAATTTGGTGTGAAGGATATACATGAGACTGTTAGGTATAACAGTGCTCAGCTTGACAGCTTAAATTCATTTTCAAGTTTTGATATATTTGCCAATAACATTCATCACCTGTGACACTGACAAGACCAGTTTGGGGTTTGGCAAGGCAGGCAAATCAGAAGAATTGTATGATGAACTTGAGATGCTAGTGAGTCTCACATTTGGAAAGGTGAACTGCAAGGGCTTAGCTGTAGTGGAAGTCAACACATGGAGAATGAATAAAGAAAAACTCTTAAGACCAAAGGTCACAACAGTGAGTCCAGTGAGAGTGATAATTGAACGGTTGCCAAGATATGAACCTCTTTATGGAAAAGGAGATTCAGGATTTGAGGTTTGTATGTGGAAAAAACTCTAGTACTGAGGGGATCTAAGGGATGATTGATCGCTGGGGTCTTGTTGATGTGGATTTGGGTTATGCAGGAAAAGAGTTCAAACAATCCTGAGCCCAGAACACTAGAAAGGCCACTTTTATGGAAACTGATATGTCATTTGTGGACAATAATAAAGTTTCATTTGAAAATTTCTATTCATAAATGTTGTATTGTAAAGACTATTTGCAACTTAACCAGTATTATGTATCAGTAGAAAAATCAGTGTTTCCTTGTATGGATTGTTTGATTTTCTTTTAAGTTGAGGGGTACATGTGCACGTTTGTTACATAGGTAAATGGGTGTCTTGGGGTCTGGTTGTACAGATTATTTCATCACTTCGGTATCAAGCCTAGTACCCATTAGTTATTTTTCCTCATCCTCTCTTTTCTCCCTCCCTTCACCCTTTGCTTGGCTCCAGTGTGTGGTGTTCTCCTCTGTGTGTTCACGTGTTCTCATCATTTAGCTCCCACTTGTGAGAACATGCAGTATTTGGTTTTCTGTTTTGCGTTAGTTTCCTAAGAATAATGGCCTCCAGCTCCATCCATGTTCCTGCAAAGAACATGATTGCATTCATTTCTATGGTTGCAGGGTATTCCATGTTGAATATGTACCACATTTTCTTTATCCAGTCTATCATTGATGGGCATTTGGGTTGATTCCATGTCTTTGCTGTTGTGAATACTGCTGCAGTGAACATACACCTGAATGTGTCTTTATAATAGAAAAATTTATATTCTGTTGTGTATATGCCCAGTAATGGGATTACTGGGTCAAATGATATATCTGTGTTTAGGTCTCTGAGGAATTGCCACACTGTCTTCCACAATAGTGGAACTAATTTACATTCCCACCAACAGTACATAAACCTTTCTTTTTCTCCACAACCTCATCAGCATTTGCTATTTTTTGACTTTTTACTAATAGCCATTCTGATTGATATGAAATGGTATCTCACTATGGTTTTGATTTGCATTTCTCTTAATGTCAGTGATGTTGGGCATTTTTTCATATGCTTGTTGGCTGTGTTTGATTCTTCACATGTTGATGCAAAGTGTAGCTCCTTTTTTCTATTTTTCAATATCACAGATTTTGCCATGCTTTTCATATATGGTTAATTTTGTGACTTAAACCTCTTTAGTTCATATGTACATATTACTTAAGTTGAGATAGCTTACCTCTGTACTTGGAGCAATTTAAGGCATGTATAAATATTTACCTAGCTATTGTAAAATACTGTTGTCTGAAGAAATAGGCCTTATTTCTTTAGGTACATTTCCCCATTGTCTGTGGCCATATTATTGTTCAAAGAGACATGATTATTGAAAAATGTCAGTGGCTCAAAATTACATGTGCTTCAATTTGTATTAGAATTAAAGTGAATACCAGAGAGTTGCAAAGTAATGAACACAATATGCAGAAAGAACATTTTAAAATCTCTGTACTCAGACAGTGAACACTTCATTATTTCTTATAAAATTTCAGTACACCAACACTTAGGGTCTTACATTTCAACATGTTTATTTACAGTTTGATATAACTCTTTATTGATTGTTTTTAAGCTGAGATGGCCTAGCTTTGCTAGCACATACAATTGAGTTGAAACAAACGGGAAGAGGAAACTGAAAGGGTAAATAGTGACTGAAAAAGGTAAACTAGTCTTTCGACAGCAAGTAGAAGAGTTGTCTTTGGAATTCACATGGAATTGGCTACTACAGATCAAAAATAAGCAAACTAGACAATCTGCTGATATTTAAACCATAAATTGGAAAAAATAAAGTCTTAATGTGTCAAGAATAGGAGGAATTATAATTGGTTAAAGCTACTGCATTATACCTGAGACTAGATGGAGGTATGAGGAAGTCTTCAAGAAATCCATGATTTTATCATCTTTCTTTATAAGCAGAAACAAGTACTAAATATTAATGATAACAGTTATATTTGGTTGGACACTTGCTGTATACCTAGCACAGTGCTCCTTAACCTCTTAACATTATCTCTCATCATTCACACAACCTGCTGAGATAAACATGCTAAAAAGTTCTTTTTATAGGATGAGAAGAACTGGAAAACTAAGCTAGCATCTGGTGAAATTTAACAAAATAAACAATCATACAAATAGTTTGGGCCAAAAAATTCTAATAAGATATTCTGCATTAGCAGTGGATGATGGTAGAAATGAGAAGATATGGGTTATAGTTTTATTTCTTTGTATTGGGTTGTTTACTATCTATTTTTTTTCATTCTACTGTCTTTGTTTTGCCATTTTCAATTTTTAAAAACAGTAAGATTAAGAATGACTGGCAAAGGAACAAATTACTTCTGTTACTGGTTCTGGTTTATAAAGACTTGCATTTCAATAAGATTTATAAAGAAATTATAATAGTGAAGTAAGTAACAACCTTTACCAAAATAAAGCTATTGATTTTTTGCCAATGAGTTACAACCAAGGATCAGCACATTCAAGGTGATTAAGTTACATGAAGAAAAATATCTATAAAATCATAGCTGTGTACTGCCAGTGACTTGTTAGCTTTTCAAAATTATTTGATTAGGACTCACATTGCAAAGTAATACCATAGAAGCATAGAAGCATTGTGTTAATTACTTTAAAATACATATGTTATTTTTGAACTATGTTGTTAGCCAAACCTCATTGTACTTTGCTGTTATACCTTGAATATCATGCAAATATAAGGGCAAACTAATTTTTTCTTTTGAAAGATGTTATATTTGCAGATATAATTTTAATAACACAGATAAAACAACAAAGAAAGATTATCTGTTCAAAGGGAAAAATAAAGAATGTAGCCAAAATAATTATGCAAGATGTCTGTAACTTGAATTAAACCAAAGAAAAGAGCATTTTCATAATTATACTTAAAATATTCAAGTAAAACAGTAATTTTAATCTCCCTTGAGCTCAAATTTACATTCAGAGTTCTTCACACAAAAAATTAAGTGCAAAAATGGAATTAGACATATATTTTTTCCATCATAAATATTGTATAGAGCATGAAGGCTACAAGGTTTATAATTTCTATAAATAATTACTCTTGTCACTGAGGAGAAGTACCTATTTGAAATAAAAGCAATGAATCAAAGATTAACAATCCTCTTCAGAACATGTGATTTTCCCTCTTCCAGGTTCAGTGCGAGTCTTTTTGTTTGTTTGTTTCCACAGAGTATCTGCACAACCACCACTGCATTTTTGCACTTTTTCTTCTTGGCTTCATTCTGTTGGGTTTTGACTGAGGCGTGGCAATCATATATGGCGGTAACTGGAAAAATTAGGACACGGCTTATAAGAAAACGCTTTTTGTGCCTTGGATGGGGTAAGCATATTAATATACCCTTTTGTGCTCTTCTCTAAATGACTTTGAACACACATTACAAAGCAGTCAAGAGTGATTAGACACAGGCTACTTTGTGTCTAATTTCATCTATGGAAGTGAAAACACATCAGCTGGTCAATTTTGAATATTCATTGGCCATTTGGAACTTTAAAAGGAAGCAAGTATTGAATGCTCATGTAGCTAGTCAGTTAACACTCAATAGTGCCGACAGAGTGTGAGATGAGACCTGAGATACCTACACACAGAAAACCAGTGCTCTCTGTTAATATTTTCTGAAAGTGCAAAATTTCTTAAAATTTTCAGAACCAAATGTATGTACTCCCCACCAGGAAACTTAGAGCATTTCATTTCAAGAAATCTCAAAACAATTAAAGAATACAGCTATTCATTTCACAGGGAGAACATCATTTAGAGAATTAATGAAACCTCACAGCTAGTCGATGTAATCCTCAAAAGTAGAAACCTAGACTTGCTGACAGACTGAGAATTGTTTCTTTATTTGTGTTTATTAAGAAGTTTCTCTCAAATTGCCTCATGACATGGACATCTGAAAGAGCTATATTATAGGGCCAATTATCATGATAGCCTAGTTAATTTAAGAAGGTGCTTTTAGAAAAGGCCCAAATATACAATAATATCTACTATATTAGAAGACTGACATATGGGATGCTAGCAGAAAACTGGGAAATTACAAATAAGTGTACTTATAACAGTGCCAGAATAATTTAAACTGGAAAAATATTATCAAGAACACTTACATATTATTCATTAGGTTTCAGCAAGGTATATTATGTCTAACTAATATATTAGGACTTTATGCACAGACAAATGGAAAAGCAGTTAATAAGAAGCTGAAGAGTAGGGCAGGCATGGTGGCTCACATCTGTAATCCTAGCACTTTGAGAGGCCAAGGTGGGTGGACTGCCTGAGCACAGGAGTTTGAAATTAGCCTGGACAACATGGCAAAACCTTATCTCTACCAAAAATACAGACAAACAATTAGCCAGGCATGGTGGCACATACATGTAGTCCCAGCTATTGGGGAGGCTGAGGTGGGCAGATCACATGAGCCTGCCACGTGGAGGTTGCCGTGAACCAAGATCACACCACGGCACTCCAGCCTGTGTGGCAGAGTGACAGCCTCACACAAACACAAAAGTTACAGACTTTGTTCTACCTAGACTTTCATCAAATTTTTGTCTAAATTTCATGACAAAGGCCTTCTAAAGCTGAAGTAGTATTTCAATCAGGGGATACTTTTGTCATGAATTAGTACCATTCTAAGAAATACAGACTGCAGGTAAAAGAACACCTTTTTTGATGACGAATAAAATGTGGTGATTTTCAGGATTGGTGACTACCTTGTTTAAAATTATTACTAAAGATTTTGAGGTGAGGCTTCACAGATAATCTCCAAATTTATAGCTAATATCAAATTACTTTAGCAAAAAGCTAAACTGATGGTGCTAGAGTATCAGAAAGTTTATGGGTTGGCAGAATAGTGGTATATGTGTTTCATTATGGACAAGTGCAACATAATCTAGAAAAAAAAATTTAATCTAAATTGTTTGAAATAAATACTATTAATTCTTCAGCTATAACCCAGGAGGGTATTTTTCCCCTAATGAACTTGGTCCAGTCAATCAAAAAAGTCAACAAATGACATGTGAAGGAAAAGGAGGAAGAAGAGGAGAAACAGGAGGAGGAAAGTGAGGATAAGGATGAGGAGGGGACTATATATGCATAATTTGCACTATATATCTATGTGTGTATGTGTGTGTGATACATATATATATGTATCACCAGCATTTGTTTAAAACTATGATGTGTCCCTCTGAGATGTTTTCCATAGTTCTTGTCATTAAATCTCATGAGGCAATGTGATGTCATTAGAGAAGGCTCACAGAAGAAAGAGAATAGCAGAAAGTATGTGAAATTATAGTAAGAGAGAAGATGGTCAGAGGAGATACAAGATGATTAGATGATGAATTTTTCAGCCAGAAAAGGCAAACATGATCTTCCTGAAAAGAAGGCATAACCAAAACTTCAAAAAAAAAAAAAAAAAGTTTAAACAGCATAGATCAGATCTACCAAAACATAGGGAGTTTCCATTGAACTTTAATGAGGTAAGTGTAATTCACATAAACATAAACTAAAAGAAGATGCTAGCTCAGAATAGGTGCAAGTATGTTGGTAATTGAATTTCCTATTTCTATATTCTTGTTATTATAAGCAAATTTTAAAGAAACTGTTAACTGATGAGATTTATGTGTTTGTTTTTTGATGTGGATCAATATGTGACCAATGGAATGTTCCACTTCTCTGATATTACATCACATGAGAACATCCAGTTTTTATCATTCTGATTTTATAACTATAAATTTCCTTTGTAACAGTGTAAACCCCTAGGGAAAAAATAACTTAAAAGATGTACTAAATCTCTGCTATTACTTCCATTTAAACCCATGTCAAATGTGGTGGTAACCTAGCAACATCAGAGAAGTGCAGGAAGTTAAAAGCTCAAGTACCTCTCTCATATTTTTGAACTTGAAAAAAATTTTGTAATAGAAACTTACCTTGTGAACTATCCAAAGATAGTTGCTCTGACTTAATAATCTGGAGTTTATTCTGACTTTTCTTGAGCCATTATGCATAGTGGTTATAGCTGAATATGAACGTGTGACATTGCTTTTCTTGCAGGTTTACCGGCATTAGTAGTGGCCACATCAGTAGGCTTCACCAGAACAAAAGGATATGGCACTGATCACTAGTAAGTCCATCCACAGTGATAAATCATGTTTATGATTTAACAAATCATCAGAGTCTTGGCTGGCACTGCTGATGGCTTACATTTTATCATGGAATCATTACAGTGGTAGAAATTGCATTCGTAAGGAATAAAAAAAGGTAGCTCAAATGCACAAAGGTTAAGAAATAAATGTTGTGGCACTGTTCAGAATCTTTGTTTTAATTTCCCATTTCTTAATAAAACCAATGTATTTGGCTTTTAAAATATTTCAACATTTATTATGCATACTCTATCTCAAATAGGTCTGACATCTTTACTTTTTAGAATGTGATTCTGCTATGAGCTTCTAATTCCATTAATGATAATGTGTATTGTTATTTACCAAGTTTTGTCATGTTAGTTCAAGTTTTGTTGCTATGTTAGGGTAATGCATACTAAAAGTTATAGATCAAGGGAATCAATAGATTTCACATTGGAAAATACATGGACTATGGAAGAAATTAAAAGGGAGAAAAAGGTATATGATATCAGCTCAGTTTATAGCTGTAGTGCTTATAAATTCTATGAGAGAATTTGTAGTAAAGTGTAACATTTTAAATCTAAACAATGCACTTTCATGTTTTATCTACTTCCAAGTTGAGGAGGCAATTAAGAAGTGGAGAAAGAGATGTGCATCTTATTGAAAGCATGTATTTTAAAGCATGATGTTCTGTTTAATTGTCTTGGGTTTGAGGTAGGAATCACTGCTAATTAGGCCCTCTGGTAGGTTCATACAAATTGTGAACATACTGAGAGATATTATTTCACCTGTTTATTCTAAAAAATCTTCTGCAAAATTTAAAGAGCTCCCATCAGAGCATTTTTAATGCAATCTATATTATTGCTTAAAATTCTGATACTACAGCACTGTCACCTTAAGTTATTACTTTTTACAATAGCATAACTCTTGTTATAAATCTATTTTTGGAAAGTCACTATATTGGGAATATGGGAATAAGATTATATATATTAGGGCTCCTACTTTCAAAGAGTTCATAATTAAAGTCCAATACAATACAATAAGTAATGCGTTTATTTTATAACTGTAAAGTTTTATAACAGTATAAACCCCTAGGGACAAAAATAAAAGAAGATATACCCAATCTCTGTTAGTATATATTGAAGGATATACTGAATCTCAGTTTGAAGATCAGTGGCAGTCTTAGAGACAAAATCTAAAGTGTTCTGTCAGACTAAGGTTTTTTTCTCCAGGTATATATTTTTTTAACTATATATTAAATTATCCACTTCAAACTAGAAAAGTACATTTTTATCTTTCTGCTGTTATGTCAAGGAGTAATAACTAAATGCAGAATTTGAATATACATACGCATATTTGTGTGTGTGTGTGTGTATATATATATATGCTGACAGAGTATTTCTGTGTGTGGATATATAATTACTAGGTAAATATGTTTAAGATATAATTTACATAGAGTAGCATCCACTCTATGTACAGTTCTGTGAGTTTTGAGATATACATAAGTCATGTAACCAACATCATAATCAATATAGAGCAGTTTATTGTTAGAACAGATGATATAGAGCAGCTACCATTTATTGCTATTACTTTTGAAGGCAGCATGCTGATTCTGTGGACTGAGAAGAAATAGTGAAAGGGTCAAATGTCAAAAAACAAGTGCTTGAAACGGTGGGAATGACTCTTTGCATTAGCAGCCCCTCACACATCCTTCATTTTCACTTTCCTGGAGTCTGCATGGGCAGATGTGCCACCCTGCAAAGCTTCCAGTGTCAGCCCCATTCCCTCTGCATTTCCCTCTGCTGTGAAATACTGTTTCTCACCAAATGGATTATCCTGTCTCTGTCAATGCAAACCTACATCTCCTGGTGAATTTAGTCATTGAAACAAACACAGCTGCACTTATTTTTATTCAAAAGCTTATCCTTAGGGAACTTTCTTAGTATTTTGGTGAAAAAGTAAAATTAGAAGGAAAATAGCATGCAAATGTGGCTTATCCATTCCCTGCAATGATGGCTTTTAAACCAATTTCTCCCAGTATTTCAATGGCCTAGAGGAAAAGCAGGTAAATGGCACGTGTAACACTCTAAAAAACACACTGTTCTTGCTTTAAAGTATATTTGAAAAACTCCATGATGGATATAAAGCAGCATTTTATAAAATTTAAATAATACTCACCTTTGTAATGAGAGTAAATATAGAAATCTCACTGCAAGAGTAATTTGTCTAAAATGTATCAACTGCCTGAAAGTAAGACCTTATAATAAAACTCTGTGTTCAGTTAGACATATATAGTAGTTCTTACTCAAGAAATTATCTAATTCTAGTTTTTCCTACATCTTTTATATATTTTTTATTACAAACCTTTAACATGTGCCAAAATCCCAAGGCTAAATGTATAATCTAAGTTGTTTGTATCATACTTTAGTGGTCTAATACTTGTCACTAATTTTTGTTAGTTCTTATCTAATGTGATTTTCAGCTGCTGGCTCTCTCTTGAAGGAGGACTACTCTATGCTTTTGTGGGACCTGCAGCTGCTGTTGTCTTGGTAAACATCAAAATCAACTTTTGTTTTCTTAGCAAAAAAAAAAAAAAGACTAGTTGAGTTCAATTAGAGTGGCAGTTTTGATAATGTAGTTCTTGTGTAAAAATTAAATTTAAAGTTCAATGGTCTATTACTCTGATTGAATATCAATTGTTGTTATTCAGCCTTTATGATTCTAAAATATTCTTATTTTGAACACTGAAGAATATTAAACTGGGAGTGTGATATTTCTCTTACAGTAATTTCAGATTTGTGAAGAAATTTGAGTAAGATTTAATGAATTCTTCCTCTTTAATGCATAGAATCTCATTATTTACCACAATTTCACCTTTATTCTGTAAAATCCATGTGGTTATTAATAGGAAACCTCTTCAAGGCTGCCCCTATCAAAGATCTAAAAGTATTCTCAAGCTCAGTGACACTGACATTTTGGAGCATATGTCTGTTTGCTGCCGAGACTGTCTTGTGTGTTTCAGCAGGTTCAGCAGGACCTCTCTTCTCTGCCTACTACATACAAAGTGGTGCCCTCTAGTCATAACACTCAAAAATGTCTTCAGACATTTTCCCAATGGTCCCTAGGGGTCAAAATCACCCCTGTTTAAGAATCATTTCCATATGTTATAGATAAGAATCTTCTCTTTTGAAACCACAAAATAATTGTTTAAAAATTTAAACTATGGTAATGTATAATATTTCCTTCCAATTTGCCTTTCTTTTTCTCCTTTTGGATTTATTGATTACAAATCTTTCTTGCTCAGTAACTCTTTAAAGAAAAGGGAGGAAAGATATAGTCTAAATTAAATACAAATGTTCAATATTGCTGTGCAATTATATTTCTAATTGGAAAGTTAGTCTTTTGTTACTTGAATGATTCATTCAAAAAATTGGAAGCTAGTGACATTACTAACTCTGATATGTGACTTTTTTATTCCTTTAAGTTTGTTTTCCCTCCACTAAGCTGTCACAGGGAGCAGAAAGTGTCTATGATTCACAAGAAAAATAAAATCAAGGCATGAATCTTAGAGCACAGGGAAATCAAAACTATTAGATACTGTTTTGTCTGCTGTGCTGAATTTTTATTTAATCAACTGAATTATTTCCCTAAGCTTCTAGGTTAATACTCACATAACACTAAAATGAAGAAACAGACTATGTATATAATTGAAACACCAAAGTATGGTCTTTTGAGGGGTGACAAATTCTCTTATGATTAAGTTGTAGATTAATAGAATCCATAGAATATACTTTTTCTCTGCATTTAAGTAATGAGAGGTACAGAGATGAATAAGTATTCCCTTGATTAAATGGTATCTTGTCAGGAAACTGAAGAAAGACTCCTCCTAAGTCCCCACTTAATAGATATGTTTTGCATCTTCCTTACATCAGCAATTGAACACATTTTAGCTTTATATTCACCATCTTCATTGGCAGCAGGGCAAGGTTACACCAAGATTGAAAAGAGGCAAGAAAGGCAAAAAGAAGAAAATATTTTTCATTATTATCTTGGTTTACTCATTGGACTGGATTCCTTGATCAGAAAGTGTCAGTAGATGAGAGAACTGTGGGGGTTCACGATAAGGTGCTACAAATAGACATCTATGCAGCTTTTTACAGTTTTACCTGAAAAAGGAAAAATATGTGTGATTTCTTTCATTTAAAGTGACAGTAAGAAAGTCTTAGAAAATGATAAAACCGTACACTAGAGCATATTTTAAGAATTGGCACTAGTGTCCATTGCATAAGAGATTCCGGTGAATTGAATAGGCTTTCCTTTCTGCCTAGAAGAGCATGGTACATGAAAATGCTTCCCTACCACAGAAGAAAATGACCACATGGCATGAGGAATTTAGGCATTCTGTCCTCCATGCTGGGAATAATGACAAATCATCAGCACGTTTTGCTGCCAGGGCTCACCCTAGCCTCATACTCTAAGATTCAGAATCTCCTGGCTCTCGGGCATAGGGTAATACTCATTTAGCCAAATAATTTTTTTCAGGGTTGACTCAGACAAAAGAATGCCAGATTGGCATAGTATGGTACCATTTAAAAGTCAGGCAATTGAAGGTTAATTTCCCCAGTGTTAACTGCAAAGCATGGAAATTAAATGAACTTAATGTACTTTACAACTTTAAAGTAGCACACCACGGTTAAATTGTTTCTTATGCCTCTGTGCACTTATAAAATGTTTGAGAAGTGCTTGATACCACTACTACTGATACGGTGGCTATAAATTGATAAAACAGGATTTTCAGGAGAAACAGCGACCTGATTCCCTTCAATATCATTGAAAGGTCAACTTTGTTTCTGTTTGACAGGTCAACATGGTGATTGGCATTTTGGTATTTAATAAACTTGTTTCCAGAGATGGAATCCTAGATAAAAAGCTCAAACACAGAGCCGGGTAAGCTGCAATTGGTAGATTTTGAAGGTTATTTACCAGTGAATCCCATACTCCAATTTCAGACCATCACTGACTACGTTTGACTGTGTGTTGAATTTTGTTATTGATGTACTAGTATGTCCGGTAGATTCTGTCATATAAAAGTTTCCAGTGTGCTATTTTTAATATGACCAAAAATCTAAAAATACTATGACAGACCATTAAGAAAATTGGAGTTTATTTGTGCATATGACCAGCTTGTCAGAAAGGAATATTAAATGTTAAGGTTAGAGTTACAACAGTTGTCATTAGGTAAGGGTTTCCAGATCCTTCCTGGTTTTGATCATAAAGAACAGGAGGTAAATTGAACACAGTGTTGGTATGTGACAGAACAGAATCAGGACAAGCAAACCTAAACAGGGCAAAATACTATATTTTCTTTGACTAATTGTATATATCAGGAAAAAAATCTTCTCCACTTATCAAGCACTATTTTTGTCTTATATTTTCATTCCTTATGACATTTTTAGTCTATCTGGCTAAAAACTTATTCATAATTTTCTTACTTTAACCTCTTATCTATTAGTAAAATTAAGGGAGATGTTTTACTAGATTTTATAAATATCTGATGACTTATATATTATGTATATCTCATATATATAGAGAGTAGCTTTTTATGGTTACATTATCCTTTATCATATAAATTTGTTGACACTTGAATGAATTGTTAATGCCTTTGATTTTTTTGTCTTTCCTTATAAAAAGTTTACAGCTCTCTCTTTTCCATTGAACTGTACCCTCATTCAAAACTTACCCATATAATATTTTCTTCCATAATTTATGATATTAATAGTCATAGTAATTGATCACTTGTGAAAATTTTAAGTCCATTGTGTTTTTATAACCTATGTAATGATTAATAAGATAATGTATTTCTTTTCCCTAAATTTAATGGTTTCAATATAAAAATTTGATATCATTTACATCAAACATTAGAAATATAATAGTGTAATTAAAAATCACTGAAGTTTCTTCCTGAGGGAAGGTCATCCTCTAGAGATTTTTTTCACTACAGATGAGTTTCTATAACATCTTTAAATATGCAGACTTGAACATAGTACATACACAGCTTTCTACATAATTTAAACACAAAATTTTCACACAATTACTCGTTATTATGCCACATGTGGTGTGAATTGGAGTAAGTTTCTTCAGTTAATCTGGACATTTCTCCCCAGATTAATCATGTAAGAATATACTGATCAGACTGAGTACTGGGATAGAAACTCAGTTCTGCTGCTAGTAGTATAAAGTTATATAATTTAAGCAACATCAACAACAAAATGGGACCCTTTAGTGGTTAAGATAAAACTTTGAGGCCAAAAAAAGCCATGCTTTATATTCAGCTCTGCAATTTACTAGCTGTGTCTATGTGCCTTTGGGCATGTTACTTTTTGCAACTCAGTCTCCTCATCTGTTTAAATGGGGAAAATAACTCCTGCCTCATAGAGTACATGAAAATATAATGTATATAAAGTACACATTACAGTATCTAGCACATAGCAAGCATTCACTCAACAATAGCTGCTCTTATGAGGAGCCAACCTGAACAGATTGATAGTTAGAGACCTGTGAAAACAATCTAATCAAGAGCCTATGACATGAGATGAGATGACATGAGATGATATCATCAAAATGAATATGATGCTGAGAATTTATTAAATTCATTGTCAGTATTTTTTCTTATTTATGTATAAAGCCCAAATTAACTTATAGCTCTTTATAAGAGATCGTATAGGTTTAGAAGAAATGACAATAGTGTCAATCATGAATTTAGAAATTATCCATTTCAATCTACATATAAACAAGTAAATTATAATTTTGAAACCTCTTATTCTAAGCATATTCTTAGAAGAAGTTAAATATGTTTCATTGGCAAAACTGACTCTGTTTTTCTGGTTCAAAGACCACTGCTAGAGAAGCAGGAATGTTAATTTATCTTTTAAAAACAGAATGTTGGTTACTGTCCAGAGCAAAAAAGAACTAGTAACAAATTAATTTCTTTAGGTTTTCAAAATATATTTCTAATATAAAGTACTATTTTAGCTTAAGCAAATATAGATTAAAATTTGTACTCCATTCCAAAGCGTGACTGAAGGAAATTTTTGGAAGCTATAGAGGTTTGAATAAATTTAGTTCACAGAGAAGTTGTGAGGACAGTGAAGAACAGTCCCCAGTGAAGAACAAATAATCAAAATTAACTAAGGAAAGATTAAGCAGGAAGATAACTGGTCGACTTGACAACTCATCTTCCGATTTGTAAAAATCATTACAGCTTATGTGAATATACACATATATCAAGCATTCTAGGTTGTTATTTAAAACCAAATATTGTACCAAGATGTTCCTTCTCCCATTTTTCTGTTTCTTTGTTCCCTTTCTTCTTTTTATAATCAGTTGTTAAAAACAGCCAAGCATATAGTTTGTGCTCAATAAATATTTGTAAAGGAATTAATAATTAATAATACAATAGTTTAACAAGTTTTATAAGACCCAAACTGTATTTTTTTTCTACAGAAATTCTTTTTTTTTTTTTAACTTCTATTTTACGTTCAGAAGTACAAGATAAACTTGTGTCACAGGGGTTTGCTGGACAGATTATTTCATACTCAGGTTTTAATCCTAGTACCCATTAGTTTACTAAGAAGGAAGTTATTGCAAATAACAGCACATCTTATGTAAAATGATAATTAGAATAAAATCAGGATAAAAATGGCATGTATATTTTTAGAACATCTTAAGCAGAAAATTTATGTTTCTCTATTTTTCTACAGTGGAACTTTCTTATTTGCTGTCTTAAACTTCTTTGTCTTATCTACCTGAAGCTAAGGAAAATGACTTACTAGTACTCTTTACAAATTTCATGTGA
Source organism: Cheracebus regulus (assembly GCA_963574635.1). NCBI lineage: Eukaryota > Metazoa > Chordata > Mammalia > Primates > Pitheciidae > Cheracebus > Cheracebus regulus. Next base: position 3,589 of record CAUYQU010049189.1, on the reverse strand, counting down.
TTTTTTTTAAAGGGAGGCTGGTACATTTCCTTTCCAGGGAATATTTTATGTTATTAACAATAAATCAGTCAGACTTTTTTTTCTTTAAAGAAAAGAGAAAAATTGCATGGTGAAGGGAACTAGAATCTGTAGACTTTAAGATCCGCAGTAATAAGTGGAGTAGACAGAACTATCTGAAGAGTAATATGTATAGTTTTTCTATTTAATGTAACTTTGGTTCTATAATGTGATCCTTTCCTGGTGCCCTGGTGGACACATTGGTTAAATTTAAATGTATGGACACTCAACTTTTTTTTTACTGTTTGAGCTTATAATTTTATAAATGCATATTTCTTCTACAATAAACGAGATCTTATTTTTCAATGCAGCAATTCAATTTAGCATCTAGACTATGTGTTCTTCATACTATACTAATTTATCCAGTGGTCACATAAACTAGGAAAAAACATTTCATGTCTCTAGGTAACTGATCTTTATTCTACTTCATGCACATCCAGTAACAGAATGCCAAAGGTGTCCAACCAGTTAACATCAAGCATAGTTTTCAACAGTTAGCCCTGACTAAGGGAAGGAGGCATAGGTCTTTTAGTTGGCCTCAAATAAATCTTAAATAAAGACAAATAAGCATTTTAAATAATGTCTTAAAATTTATTTCCAGACAAGCCCATACTTAGATTAAATCACACTTTTCAGGACTAAAATACTCACACTTAAAATTATTTTTTTTGGTAATATTTGGCTTTCAATCTTGTTTCAGCACCTAGAGGCAACATATTCTTAGATTTAAAAAGACAGCTTCATCAGTGTTTGCAGCATAAACACCAAGCAGCCTATCTTCTGTGATAAAGGAGACAATATATAACTAACCCATGCCTTTTTCATATTGATCTGATCAGATTTAACAAGATTAAAGAAATTCAAATGTTTAGTTAGAGCAGTAGTACTTGCTCCTGTTTGTTCATCAGGATAATTTATGGAACTTTTAAAAAGGCAGATGCCTAAGCCCTATCAAATTTGAGTCTTTTTGAGTGAGGTCAGATAGAGAGCTGATATGCAGCCACTGTGGAGAATTCTAGTCTATGTACTCCTTTGGGATGTACACATCAGCATGTCCATTGAGGCATTCTTAAACTAAACTGGATAGACTAATGGCTACATATTATTTTGAAAAGTTTGGACACATTTGGCTAGTACATATGCCCTGGGCTGGATCAGTAAAGTGAAGGATTTAGTGTCATATTCCCCACCCCGACACCCATCTCTGAAAGCTTTGATTTTTTCTCACAGGATCTGCTGATCAATCTACTTACTTAATAACTTTCACATTTATTATCTCATATTAGCACTATTTACAAATGAGTACACTTATTTAAAATAAACCAGAGATTCTAAATTATGAGCATCTTACAACTTTCTCTCTTCTGCCACTTTTCTTATGTACCTAGTAATGCAACTCCATTATAAGATTCTTTAAGAAAACCTACAAAGTAATCATTTTAGACATCGACACCACATAGGAATGGACTATGCACACCACAGAGTATTATTCCAAAGTGTTTGGAATTTTTAATTCAAGTAATTTCTCTTTGGTTTTTCCTAAAATGTTTATGTTCTAATAAATCTGTAATTTTCAAGGTACCCTTTTCTAAAGCAAAATGTGTATAAAGTTTTTTCATTTAATGTGACTTTGCTTCTATAATGTACTAAGTGGAGTATGAATTGTTTGAATCTGAATTTACCCACAAAATCCTTTAGAACAGAATATACTAATTAAATGCTAGGAGGTTGGAGTCTATGACAAATGTTCCGAAATAATATTTTGAACTTAATTATGTTAAATGTGTTATATTAAAACAGAAAGCTATCACTCTTTTATTATCAACTAATATTTCATCAAATTTCATTAGCCCCTATATTCAGATCATCCTAAAATATGGACAATACATTGATATTATAAGAATATAGTATCTATTGATAATCTGTTGAGAAAAAAACTACATCTTCACCAAATAATTGAAGACTCATAAAATCCATTTCTTGCCATGTTGGACTTCTGAGATAATTATTTACATTTCAGAAGGTTTTCACAGATATATATGCCTTCTGCAATTAACAATGAACATCCTCAGAGCTAGGAGTCCCCACATGTTTGATTATTAAGGGTCTGAATAAAGGGTTTTCACTGTGTGTCTACAGAAGCACATGCTTATGTTTAACTCAGTGTATTGAGCAACTTTGATCAATAGACACAAGGGTCATTTATGGTGTGATGATGGACATGTTTTGCATGCAACAAAGGCCCATGTTAAAAGGTAAATGTTACAAAGATAATTTGTAGCATAAATGCGTCTTTACAACAAACTAGAACATTCATTTTTGATAAATATACTTTTCTGCATGAAATCATATTTAAAAGCTAACTTGCAGCAGCAACTTTTTTGGTGACAATTCAATATTTTGTTCTTTTTGTGGGTGTTCTGTTTGTTTGCAGTCAGATGAGTGAGCCTCATAGCGGTTTGACGCTCAAATGTGCCAAGTGTGGAGTAGTTTCAACAACAGCTTTATCAGCCACCACCGCCAGTAACGCCATGTTAGTTCGAATCATTTACATCTTCTTGTTACAAATCTTTGACAGTGCATGTGAGAAAATGCTATGATGAAAAAAATTGTCTTTTCTAATATGAGAGCAGAGAGTATATTTAAATATTTATAATTGGCAACTGCCTTTATAACTATTGTGGGATAGTGTATTAAAAAAAAAAAAAACTCTCAAATGTTATCTGCTTTGTGGTTTCCAAGCTAATCGTCTTGGAAACACATACAAAATGCTTTGTTGAATGGGGGTTTGGCTTCGGTCTGGGGTGTGACATACACCTACGAAATGTTGCTTTCTTGGTCTCAACAGGGCATCTCTTTGGAGCTCCTGCGTGGTGTTGCCCCTTCTGGCTTTGACGTGGATGTCTGCAGTTCTCGCCATGACAGATAAACGCTCCATATTGTTTCAAATACTTTTTGCTGTGTTTGATTCATTGCAAGGCTTTGTTATAGTCATGGTCCACTGCATTCTTCGGAGAGAGGTGAGAAGTATTCTTGTGATACAGAAGAGTGATGGTTGGAAGGGTATTTCCTTGCTAACAAGTATGATCTTTTAATATATTGATGGTCAGATTAAAGCTGGTCTCCTTCATTGACAAGCAGGAATGAAAGCTGAAGGATTGCTATAAGACACAGCTTGGGAGGGCCCCCAGCAATCTAAAAGTGACAGATTAAAACAGATGGGAGTATGCCAGGAAAAACACAACCAGAGGTATCAAAAGCCAGGGAGAATAGATTTAAGAGAAGCTACGTGGAGTGATTTATATAAGTAAGTCTGTTAGAAAAACTAATGAACAGTTTGCTAAGAATGATAGTTTCCAGCTCTATCCATGTCCCTGCAAAGGACATGAACTGACACAAGAACAGAAAACCAAACACTGCATGTTCTCATTCATAAGTGGGTGTTGAACAATGAGAACACATGGACACAGGGAGGGGAACATCACACACTGGGGCCTATTGGGGGATTGGGGGGCTAGGGTAGGGATAGCAT
>CAUYQU010049188.1:0-17853 GCA_963574635.1 Cheracebus regulus | reverse complement strand
TAAAATAAGTCATTTATCCTATTGATTAAGTGGTCAATTAACAAATAATTGTGGTATAATTTAAGCATACCTCAAAACCACACATCTACAACCATCTGATCTTTGACAAACCTGACAAAAACAAGCAATGGGGAAAGGATGACCTATTTAATAAATGGTGTTGGGAAAACTGGCTAGCCATATGCAAAAAACTAAAACTGGATCTCTTACTTACACCTTATACAAAAATTAACTCAAGATGGATTAAAGTCTTAAATATAAGACCTAAAACTGTGAAACCCCTAGAAAAAACCTAGGCAATACCAGGACATAGGCATGGGCAAAGACTTCATGACTAAAACACCAAAAGCAATGGCAGCAAAAGCCAAAATTGACAAATGGGACCTGATTAAACCAAAGAGCTTCTGCCCAGCAAAAGAAACTATCATCAGAATGAAGAGGCAACCTACACAATGGGAGAAAATTTTTGCAATCTATTCATCTGACAAAGGGCTAATATCCAGAATCTATAAGGAACTTAAACAAATTTATAAGAAAAAAACAATCCCGTCAAAAAGTGGGCAAAGGATACGAATAGACGCTTCTCAAAAGAAGACATTTATGTGGCCAACAAACATACGAAAAAAAGCTCATCATCACTTGTCATTAGAGAAATGCAAATCAAAACCACAATGAGATACCATCTCACGCCAGTTAGAATGGTGATCTTTAAAAAGTCAGGAAACAACAGATGCTGGAGAGGATGTGGAGAAATAGGAATGCTTTTATACTCTTGGTGGGAGAGTAAATTAGTTCAACAATTGTGGAAGACAGTGTAGCAATTCTTCAAGGATCTAGCACCAGAAATACCATTTGACCCTGCAAACCCATTACTGGGTATATACCCAAAAGATTATAAATCATCCTGCTATAAAGACATATGCACACGTATGTTCATTGAAGCACTATGGTTCCAAGTCAAATGCCCATCAATGATAGACTGTATGAAGAAAATGTGGCAAATACACACCATGGCATACTAGGCAGCCATAAAAAAGAATGAGTTCATGTCCTTTGCAGGGACATGGATAAAGCTGGAAACCATAATTCTCAGCAAAAACAAGAACAGAAAACAAAACACTGCATGTTCTCACTTATAAGTGGGAGCTGAACAATGAGAACACATGGACACAGGGAGGGGAACATCACACACCGGGGCCTGTTGTTGGTTGGAGGATAGCATTAGGAGAAATACCTAACGTAGATGATGGGCTGATGGGTGCAGCAAACCACCATGGCACCTGTATAGTGATGTAACAAATCTGCACATTCTGCACGTTTCCCAGAACTTGAAGTATAATAATAAAATTAATTAATTAAAACAAAAAATGCAGGAGTACTCACTTCCCCTGCCCCTCCCCGGTAGCATATTCATGAATGGGCAAGGATCATTCATGGTGAGAAAAGACTATCTTAGGGTGGCACAACGAGGGAACTCTAAAATGTTGGCTTGCTCTTCCCCTAAAAGTCACTTAGCTGGAACTTATGATTCAAGTCTTAGCTCAAATGTTATCCCCTCAAAGAAGGTATGCCTAACTAACCCCATCTAATGCCCCACACTCCACCATCACTTTTCTTTTGTTTTGCAATGTTTAAGATGTTCTTATAGGCCTAATTCCTGTAAAATATTCATTTACTTGCTTACAGTCTGTATCTTTCCAGGAGAATGAAAGCAGAACACTATATTCTCCTAACATCTAGAATAGTTCCTGGAACACTTATGACACTCAATAAATTTTAAAATTAATTTGTACCTTCTTGCTCCTTTGAAAGTTATGGCTCCAGGGTTATTTCTTCTAGTTCAATGATATTACCCTCAGCTTACATAATATTTGTCATATACCTAATATATATCTCACACTGTTCTAGGAGCTTGGTATACAGTAGAGAAAAAGAAATCTCTGCCTTGAAGTTTCTATTTTACTGCAAAGAGTTCTTAATAAACAAATAAATAAATATATACCATGTTAGACATACAAGTGCTGTGGGGTGAAAACTGAAGCAGGATAAGGGAGTAGAAAGTGATGGGCTGGTGGGCATGAAGGACGCCTGATGGAAGATCATGGAATGTCTGAAGGATTGAGGGAAAGAGCCAAACAGGTAACTGGGAGAAGAGCACTGCAGACAGCCACGTGTCAAGGCCCTAAGGAGGAGCATACTTGCTGTGTTCAAGAAACAAGGAACCGACATGGCAGGCAGAGAGTGAATAAGGCCGAGACTGGTAGGAAATGAGGTAAGAAGGTAGCTTGGGACTAGATCTAGTGGAGTCCTGTGGAGCCTGGGAAGAACTTGGGCTGTTATTCTTAGTGAGGTGAGGAATCATCCTGAGGATTCTGGAATAGAATGATCTCTCTTTTTGAAAGTAAGCTGAGGCTGCCAAGTATGGTAACAGACCATGCCTTAGTGGAAGTAGAAGTTGGGGTAAAAATAAAAGAACAAGGGCTATATTGGCTCTATTGCAATAGCCCAGGTGAGAAATAATGTCAGCTTGGGCTAGAAAACAGGGGAGACAGTATTTGGGCTAGAAAACAGGGGAGACAGTATTTTGAAGCAAGAGTCAATGGAATTTACAGAAAGATTCAATGCAGGATATAAAAGCAAATATCAAGGTCCTGATTTCAGTTCTTTCCTCTAACCTTTCTGTTTTAAGTTCCCCCTCATGAATTCCTAATTATATCTCCTCGGCAAACTACTAACCTCACCTGGGTCTTCCTCCACAGGGCAGGGCCTGGTTACCACTCTGGATCTCCTTCATGACCACGTAACCCGCTGAAAGACAATTGCTGCATACATAGTTATCATGAGGAGCCCCTACCTGCCTCTTCTGCTTTATCTTATCCATTTCTATTATCACCCTGTACTCAAATCAAAATATGCTGCCCCTGAAACATTCAAATCCAATCTGTCTCATAAAGCTCACTAGGTCTAATCTCTATGTCCTTTAAAATTTATAGAAATTGTAAAATTCATCAGGCAAGCAATTATGTTTTGCATTGTGACATCTCTTCCTGTTGTCCAATTAAATGGTTTATTATTGCTTAATATTTCATGCAAGCTTATATCATTAGTGAAAATACAAATTCTTCATGGCAGAAAGTCTAGCTTATTTTCCTTTATATTATCTTATCACATAGTATTTTCTGGCACATAGTGCCCTGTATTTAGTAGACGATGAATAAAACCGAAGTCATGTGATTATATATACTTGATTATATTCTGGTTCTAGTTGCTGCCTCCATTTCCTCACCATCCACCTCCTTATTGTTCCCACGTAACCAAACACACAGCCCCTCAAATGTGTCTGTTTTAGCTGGCAACAGGGTTAATATAGGGAAGAAATATAATATGTAACTAGAAGGATAAGCTGCAGTTTTATCTTGGAATCTATAATGCAAGATTAGAGAACTAACATTTAATTTGGTAGGCAACTTTAAATCTTCAACTATTTTTTTTTTTTTTTGAGATGAAGTCTTGCTCTGTCAGGAGGCTGGAGTGCAATGGGGTGATCTCGACTTACCACAACCTCTGCCTTCCAGGTTCAAGCTATTCTCCTGTCTCAGCCTCCTGAGTAGCTGAGACTATAGGCATGCCCCACCACACCCAGCTAATTTTTGTATTTTTAGTAGAGATGGGGTTTCACCATGTTGGCTAGTATGGTCTCTATCTCTTGACCTCGTGATCCACCCATCTTGGCCTCCCAAAGTGTTGGGATTACAGGCGTGAGCACCACACCCAGCCATTAAATGTTTCTGAACAAGGAGGTGCCATGACAATAGCCATGTTTTAGTAAAGAAGATTAATCTATCTACTTGTACATTATGGATTGTAAGGGAAATAGGTGAGTGAGTGCTGATACTCCTGATCTAACTACTGAACGGGTTCATGTGAGAAGTATTAAAGGGCTGAAATAAATCACTGCCAAAGAAATGTGAAGTACGAAGTAGAAGAGGGTTAGACATGGTGACTGAAAAAGAAAGAGGAGTTACATGTGAGAGGCTTTATTGTTCAGTTCCTGGGAAAAACAATCATTATATCTTTAATAGAAACAGTGACATCAAGGAAAAGTTGACTGCAGAAAAAGCCCAGTGAATTATTTTCAACATTTTGAATTTGAGATGGCATCATTTATCCACATAGAGCCACCTTGGAGGAAATAGGAGATAAAGGATTGTAAGTTAAAAGAAAGGTCTGTAATAGAGATAGAGTTTTAAGGGAGATAACGGTTTTCAAAAGCACAACCTTTATCTTTCCCCAATTTAGCCTGTTGTCCCCACTTAGACAAATCCAGCTGCCATAGCTTAAATTATCTCTAACAACTAGCTCGTAATAGGGATATTCAAGAGAGAGAGGGATGAAGGATTAGAAAGAAAGTCCTGGTGTGGCTGAAGCTGGGATGACAAGCTGGACTCCAGCTCTAATGTGAATATCTTTCCTTAACTTACTTAAATTCTTCCTTCATTATGTTATTGGGATATCAAGTCTGGCCAGTAAATTTCTCTCAAATACATTCTATGCCAGTAAATTTCATAGTAATAACATACTAAATATGATAACTAACATGAATTACAGTCATAATGCCTTTTCAGAGCTCATGTTGCTGTTTATGTTTAAGTTGTGATAGTATTGACTCGCCTTAGTCAACCACACACCCATACATGATTTCTAGAAACTGCACTCTCCAGAAAGCCTGGGGCCATTCCATATAGATCAGACACTGCATTTACAGTCAACTCCCACTTGATAAAAGCATGAATCCAAAGATGAACTCAGCAAAGTTGAGAGAATGGTTTTCCTGAATTGCATTAATATCTATTGGAAGCAACAGTGAATGAATCATAAAACAGCAAAGGAGTATAGATGTATTTAAAGAAGATTGAAAAAGAACACAAGTGTGATTTCTATTGTGTCTCAAAAGGTAAACCTCTAACTTACAGCCAGGAAAACCAAGAAGAAAAGTACTACCTATAACCCTAGACAAATGGAAAAAGGAATAACAAAAATTATAGCATAAAAGACCAAACCAATCATTATGAGAACAACCAGAGTTACAGTTTATGTGAGGAATTTATACAGAAAATTGACAGTGGCAAAGTACAAAGAGACAGACTCTCTGAATGGGTTTCAAGTTCTATAGGCATGCCCCACCACACCCAGCTGGTAGGAAATGAGGTAAGAAGAACTAACTTGAAGGTTAGATCACTTGAGGTCAGGAGTTTGAGACCAGCCTGGCCAACATAGAGACACCTGTCTCTACTAAAAATACTAAAAAATTAGCCAGGCATGGTGGCACATGCTGTAATCCCAGCTACTTGGGAGGCTGAGGCTAGAGAACTAACTAAAATTGACAATAGTTTCATGCCTTTTTCTCTAGGTTTGAATCTTTTGTAACTGCACATAAAAACAAATAATCACTCAATGTACACACAAAAGTTCCTTACTTGGAGGCAAATGAATTATGCAATTATAAAATTGTTTTAATATGAAATCTATGGGAGAAGCTTTAGAAACCATCAGTTTCAGAGACTCCAGATGAAATGTAGTATGTTAATTTGGGAAGCTGCAACTTTAATGACTAGGAATGTAAGCATATCAAAAGAAAAAAGGTGAAATGTAGGTTACTATTTCTTAAATTCAATTTTTATGACTTTATCCATATAACACATATAATGATTTCAAATCAATATTTAGCTATTCAGTTGTTGTAAATATCTTAGGCACCAGGAGAGAAAAAAATTAGGAGAAAACAAAACAGTTCTACGGGAATAAAGCACTGCTTTAAATGTTAATGTTTGTTACAGAAACACTAACATTGTCTTTGGGATAGGTGTGTGTGCACAAGTGCGCTCATGCTCATGTGTATGTGACAGCTTTAGCAGGCAAAAGGTATTTTACCTCAGGTATTGTGTGAAAAACAAAATCAGATCTAATGAAGCAATGGGGATGCAAATAATTAGTTTGTAATAACATTAAGTAAAAGGATTGTGACTCTGAATAAGGTGTAGAAAAAAACAGAAATGAAACAAAATCTAATATGAAAACTTCTAATAGTTACCGGGTAGATCTTTGTGGACGCTGAACATTGGACAGCAATGAACAACTCTAAGAAAGGAGCACCATTCTTAGTCTGTGTGAATGGCTCCTCCTGAAATTATTCTGTGAGCAACCTGTGTAGCCATAGTGGCTACCCTATTTGGTGTAGCTATGCCCAAAGACTTTTTTTTTCTGCCAACATTTTTTTTTTTTTTTGTCAAATGTAGCGGGCTTACCACACCCGTGCATGCCAGGGGAAAAAGCATAACTAACTACAACCCCACCTCCTGGGTGCAAGTGATCTTCCAGCCTCAGCCTCCCAAGTAGCTGGGATTACAGCATGTGCCACCATGCCTAGCTAATTTTTTAGTATTTTTAGTAGAGACAGGTGTCTCTATGTTGGCCAGGCTGGTCTCAGACTCCTGACCTCAAGTGATGTACTCACCTCAGCCTCCCAAAGTGCTGGAATTACAGGTGTGAGCCACCACACCCAGCCTCTGTCAATAATTATTAAGTCTCAAATTACTCAGGTGCCAACTCTGGTTCAAATGATGGGCAAAGCTTTAAAAGATTTCTTAGCTATATACATGCACATTTAGAGCTGCAAATTTCAAAGGGCCTGGAATGAAATATGAACAGGTCTGTTTTGCATTGCTATAAAGGAATATCTCCGACTGGGTAATTTATAAAGAGAAGAGGTTTATTTTGGCTTCAGCGTCTGTTTTGGGTGAGGGCTGCAGGAAGCTTACAATCATAGCAGGAGGTAAAGGAGGAGCCAGAATGTTACATGGTGGGAGAGAGCAAGAAAAAGATGTCAGGCTCATTTTTAAACAGCCAGTTCTCATATGAACTCATAGAGTGAGAACTAACTCATTACCACGAGGACAGGACCAAGCCATTCATGAGGGGTCTGCCCCCATGACCCGTCCTCTTCCTACTATCCCCATCTCCAACACTGGGGATCACATTTCCACATGAGATTTGGAGGGGACACACATCCAAACCATAGCAAAATGATAACATTTACTGAAAATATTGTTAGTGTATTTCTTTTCTCTATGGGTAGATTTTATTAATATGACCGCCCTCTAACTAAAAGCAAAGGACAACAAAATGAAACACCAAACTTTAAATGCTGGACCTAAATAACTGTGGTTTTTACATTCCTTTCTCAGGTAAGATATAAATAATTCTTATTTTTTCTGTAAGTTACAATTGTAATCTTTAGATAGCGAAGAAAAGTAAGTCAGCCTTTAACAATTCTCAGAATATTTTGCTAAAAAAAAATAGGTAAGGAATAATTATAAAAGTTACTTTGAGACCATTCAATCATTTCAAGAGCCAACGAGTAGTTCTCTGATAGTATTAAACATTGGTCATTATGAGGGTGACTATGTTTCAAATGTGTGACCTAAATCTCAAAGCTTACACTAAATTAACTCTCAAAATAATATATATATGTGACCCTCTCACTGCTGCCAAATATCACTATGGTTTTGAAGTATTCAAATCTTCAACCAAATCTCATTTATTTAAATGCCTTTAAATTCAGGGCAGCTGTAAAAAGCATTGATAAATTCAAAGCTAACATATTGTTTTCAAGATTTAGTGTGGGCTAACTAATTTTTGGTAATCATATGCAACCATTTTTAAAGAAACCAAACTATCTTTGAAATAATTAGTTATCACTTAATAATTAAAGCCTGTTTTATCTAATTTAAATTCTAGATTAAATCTATTTAAAGCAATTTAATGGTTTACTTTTTAAATTATTGAGTCAAAACTATGCAAAAGAAATGTAACAATTCCCACCAGTGCTATCAAATCTACTAATATAGCAATAAGTATTGTATTATTTTTAATGATGCCATCACCTTTCTCCCCCAAGAATAAGAAGTATGAGTGAATGTTTAATAAATGAAATTCAAGGAGGCCTCAGGAAAAGGTCCCTTTGAACTGGGTATCTTACAAATTCAAGTTGGTTTTCTAGCACGAGTTTAACATCAATGCCATTTGTACCAACAAATATCAAGTCTATAATGTGGAGGGAGATCTTATTGCAGAGAACCAAAGAATAAATACCACATTTATTCTGCCTTTCAAAGAACTGTCACTGTAATTGCTGTAACTATAGCCTGGTTTTGTGGTAGCACTTATGCCATGATTTGATTCTAAAGAAAAGGCCCAATGTACCCAGAATTTCCACATATACTCCCCTGCTTTCTGTAATTAGAAAATCTCGACATTTTCCTGAATTTAGTGAATCAAACTTTAAGGCTGAGTGAAGTAGAATCAGAGCCGTCATATGCCCCAGTAAGTTAAATTCTTGACCACATGGAGCACCTCAATTCTGCATTCCTGCTCTTGCCTCTAAACTACTTGTCTCCATTTCTAAGAGTGACTACAAAAACAAGGGCTGAAATGTTCCATTCTGACATTCAGAATAATGCTTCTGCAATTTCCCTGTCCCCAGGAAAAGGGCCCATGAAGGTAGCAACATTATCTATCTTGTCTGTTGTTCTGAAACTGGCACTGTTTCCAGCAAAGAAAAGGTCTCAGTAAATATATGCTAACTGATTGATTCCTAAAGCCTCGAGACAATTCATCCTTGAGTTCAACTTCTATTATTGCTAGAGAAGAGAATACTATTTTCAGGATGTGGCATAACATGCTTTAATGCATACAGACATTTTTTAATGAATGAACAGCTTCAGGGGAGAGACATGAAAAACTAGTCCTTATGTATTTCTCAAATATGTAACACAAAAGAAAATCTCTATTATGCTTAAAACCAAATCATCCCCTTTCCTCTCTCCAATCCCTGTTTCTCTAATCCTCATCTCATCTCATGACAACACACTTACCCAGGCATCCAAGATATAAATGTCAGAAACCTTTGATTTCTTCTCTTTGAACATTGGAATTATCATTAGTTACTATGCCATGAAATTCTTTTTCTTCATATTCTTCTTGAAACTACTCCCCAACCTCAACTACCATAGCCAGTACATACTCTTACCTGAAATATATTACAATAGGTCAGTCCTTCCTTCTTCTTCCTTATATTATTCTGTTGAAAAAGGAAATTACATGAGTCTGAGAGAAGTTTATTTTGTAAAAAGCCAGTGGAGTTATTACATAGCTTTTATTTTCAAATTGTATTCTGTGATATTTTTCAATATATTCTTAGATTTAAAGGGTAAACTTACAGGCATAAAAACCGAATCTACTTTTTTGCATCTTTCAAATAATCTATTTTTAAAATATTTTCCAAATTGCCTCCAAATCTAGAGAATTACTCCATAAGGAGAATTCTAAATTAAAATGAGTTACTTCCGTAACCCCTCTTCTGAAAAATTGTGTGTATTTTACATGTGTACGTTTTAAGTTCATGGACCCACGATTTACAGAAATGGTTTAAACAGTCTTATTTAGATATGACTGACATATAATATATGCCATGTATTTAAAGTGTACAGCTTGATAAGATTGGGAATATGTACATACATGTAAAACCATCACGACAAGCAGGATAATATATCCATTATCCTTAAAAGTTTCTCATATTCCCTTATAATTTCTCTTCCATGTGTCCTGTATCTTGAGAACCATCATTTCATATATTTTGTCTGAGTGGGTTTTTTTCTTGGTTATTTTAGGCAGTAGAGTAAACGTAGTCCCTGTCTCTCCATCTTTTGCAGAAGTCCCTCAGTTAATATTTTTACTATATAATTCAGTTACTTTCTTAGTGACTGATGTAAGGATTACAATATACATTTTAAGTAATCATAATCTATTTCAAATTAATACCAACTTAATTCTGGTAAAATACAGAAACTGTCCCGTACCCTCTCTTTGTGCCATTATTACAATATATATTACATCTATGTATATTATAAACTCAACAATAGTTACAATTATTGCTTTATATATTCTAATATCTTTTTAAAATTTTAAGAGAAATATATTTATGTAGTCTTTTGTATTTATCCATATATTTAGCCATTTCCAGTGCTCTTTATTTTTGTAAATAAATACATGGATTTCAGTTACTATCTAATGTTATGATTTTCAGACTAAAAGACATTGTTTAGTATTTCTTGTAAGACAAGTCTGTTATTAAAAAATTATTTCAGCCTTTGTTTTGTGAGAATGTCTTTTCACTTTCATTTCTGAACAGTTTTCCTAGAATGTAGAATTTTTCATTGAGAGTTATTTTATTTTCTTTCAGCACTTTGAATATGTATTTCACCGCCTTCCATCATTCATTATTTCTGATTAGAAATCAATTGTTAATCTTACTAAGGTTCCCCTGTACTTGGTGAGTCTTTTTGTTCTTGCTGCTTTCAAGACTCCTTCTATCTTTGTGTTTCATAGTTTGACTATGATGTGACTATGTGTGAATCTTTCTGTTTATATTCTACTTAGGGTTTGTTGAGATTCTTGAATCTGTAGAGTCATGTTTTTCATTAAATTTTGGAAATTTTCTATTGTTACTGTTAAAAACATCCTTTCTATTTCATTTTTTCTCTCATCCTTCTGGGAATTCCATTATATGTACACTGATAAACTTGCTGTTGACCTAGAGGTCTCCAAGGCTCTGTTCATTTTTCTTCAATCTTTATTATCTCTGTTCTTCAGACTGGATAATTTCTACTGATTTATTTGAAGTTTTCTGAATTTTTTTCAAATCTTCTACTGAGCTCCTTCAATAAATTTTTCTTTATTATACTTTTCAACTCCAGAATTTTCCATGTATTTCTTTTTCACACTTTGTATTTCTCTTTATTAATATTATCTAATTGCTAAGTAGTTGTCACCATACTTCTCCTTTAGTTGTTAAAACATGGCTTCCTTTAGTTCTCTGAACACTTTTAAAATAGCTTCTTTGAAATCTTTCTCTGTTAAATCCAAAATCTGGACCCACTCAGTTTCTGTTGACTCCTTTTTTCCCCTGGGTATAAGCCACCTTTTCCTGTTGCTTTGCATGTTTTATTATTTTTACTAAAAATTTGATATTTTAGATAATATAGTAATTCTAGATTCTTATATTTTCCCCAAGAGTTAGAGTTGCTGTGTTTTTGTTTTAGAAACTTATCACTGTAAATCTGTAGAATTGTTTCCCCTATCACACGTGGCCCCTGGTGTGTCTGCTCAGTAATTTAAGTCTTTTTTTTATTTTTATGCTTGGCTTTCTTGAGGTTATCCCTGTGTGTGTTTAGCTTAATAGTCAACCAATGATTCATGAGAGGTTTTAATCAAACTCTTTGAGCCAATAAACCTTATACTGTTAATCACAGATCTGTGTGTGGGTTCATTCCAAGTTTAAGGACTTTCAGTCTTACTCCAGCATTTATTTTCTGCTGGGTTCTTGTGGATCAACACTATAGATATGTGGCCTCCTAGTTAGCCGAGGATATGTAGACAGATTGGGCTCTTGATGGTCTCCCATCTACATGTACAATGAAGTTAGAAGAATGTAGAAAAGTTAGAAGAATGTACAAAAATAGTATCCATCCCCTCTGAGGCTGTCTTATATCTAAGATCTCCCTGTTTCATTTCTGATTGGCTTACTGGTCTGGTCTGGTGCTTGCTCTAACTGGGATGACAGCTCAGATGAGAAGTTGCTAGCCTTCCAGATATGCTTGCTTCCAAGATCAGTAATTTTACTGAGAATGCTTTTGAAAGTGAGCTTCTCATCTTTCATACAAAATCAAGTGAAGCTGTTCTGGCAGCAAACCTTCTGACTTTCACAACTTGCCACATACAGTAGAACTACCCTACTAATCAAGCTGGCAAGAAGGGAAACAGGTCCAGTCAAGAACGTGATAGACTCCCAATGTTCTTATCTGAAGTTCAGTAGTTTTTCATAAACAAATGTTTTTCAATTTGCTTTTCACTTTGATTTCAAGGGCCATGTTTTGGAGAAAGAGGACTTGCCTGCCTCCTCATTCTATATTAAAGAAGTTGGGCTTCTCAACTGATTTTTCTGTTCATTATGGATCACATTTTCCTGCTCCTTTGCATGTTTAGTAACTTTTAATTGAATGCCAAACATTGTTAAATTTTACATGTTAGGTGGTAGATAACTGTATATCCCTATACATATTCTTGAGCTTTGTTCTGAAACACAGTTGATTGGAAATAATTCGATCCTTTTGTGTCTTTCTTTTAAGCTTCAGTAGGTGGGAACAGGGCAATGTTTTAGGCTACAGCTAATTTTGTCACATTACTGAGTTAAAAGTCTTCTGAATACTCCACCTGATGACTTCCTCTTGTCAGCTTCCCTACTCTAGCTGGTAAGAACAGTAACTATTTCCAGCCCTGTGTATGTTCCGGTGATTATTCTTTCTAATTCTTTCAGCTGGTTCTCTCCATGGCCTCAGGAAGTTTCCCTAACAGCATGTACTGATCATTATTCAGCTAAAGCTTCAAGGGAGACCTCTGCAGATCTCTAAAGTTCTTTCTCTATGCAGATCTCTCCTCTGTGGTCCTTTGCCCGACAAAATCTAGCTACTTTCATCTCCTCAGATTCCCAGCTTTGTCTCCTTAACTCAGGAAAACAGCTTCACGTGAGTTCTCCCTCACGTGCTACAATCTGGAAACTCTCCCCAGGCAGTAGGCTAGGGTAATCATATGGCTCTTTTCATCTGCTTCCCATCTCTCAGGAAATTGTCCTTTATTGCTTGATGTTCAGTATCTTGAAACCATTGTGCCATATATTTCATCTGTTATTTTGTTAAGCTGATTCAGGTGGGAGGGCAAATCTGATGCCTGTTACCCCTTTTTTCTCAGAAGTCAGGAATGCTTATTTTGATCAAGGGAACACATTTACTTGAGTCTGTTGATTTTTTTTTTCCCCTTAATTTGTTTTTCCATCATCCTCCTGTAAACCATTCATGTTCATTGTCACTTGACCCAATCTCAATCATGACACATGTACTCTTTTTAATACTTACTATAGCCAGCCACTACCCTAAGTGCTGAGGATATAGACACAAATTAAAACACAACCACATGGGTAACAGAATCTGTGGCTACAATCACTGTCCTAGTTTCTCAGTCTTGGGTTATTTAGATGAGCACTCTGTTCTTCCCTCACCTAGCTCCACACACCTTTGCCCTACCTACCAGACCTGTTGCTAACACTGTGCATTGAATGTTCCTAATTCATTTAGGTAAAGAGTAACAAAGAGAAAACGTTTTCATCCCTCTGTTATGCAGGCCTATGTTTATTATGTTTTTCTCTTATTACATTAATTTTATTTGAGCAAAAGAACAATAATCATGTTTAAGTTTTCGATGGGAACAACACAGCAAGTTTCCATAAATAGAGTTTAATTGCAGTAATTACATTAATTATATATCAACTGATTATTTTTAAGACATATTTATTGAGCATCATCAGCTTTCAGAAGTACCCATCATTCTCTCACTATATTTTTCAGATTTTCTATCCATGCTCAGAATAATCAACTATCATCTGACACATGATATAATAAGTACCTAATGAAATCCCAATTAAAATTGTATTTGAGACACTTAATTTTAGAGATAAATTAGAAATAATTACATGATTCAAGAATCCACATCAGACAGAGAGAAACAACTATATCTTGACTAACTGGAAAGGACAAGCACAGATGAAGTCTTTTAATGTGCTTTCCAAAACCTGTTACAAAACATTATTGTACCTCAGCAGATGGTACCAAGAGATGTCTTTTTATTTTTTTTTAAATAGACAGTTCCCTTTCATATGCTGACTTGAGTGATTTTAGTCTTCATTATTACTGTCATCTGTTAGAGACAGAAAAAAAAGCAGGAGGGAGCATGTTATTTTCCATAAGGCAGGAACATCAGTATGGAGCCAGCCTTTGAGCATACTAAGTTTAATTTACTGAGCCGCAATAAGCGGGAGAATGCACGGACTGGCTCTTAGCTGTTCATTTCAAACAACTTATCTTCATTTGGAACTGAGACACTTGGTGCTTACTGAGTACCATGTTCCCTCTCCCTTTCCTCCCTCTCCCCAGACCCCAGCTAATTTTTTCCCTCTTAAGATTTAACGAATTCTGGAACCAATCAAAAGCAAGCTGTTAGGACATACTAGACAGGTAAAAGCTTTAATACTATGTCTTTCAGAGTTCAAAAGGTTGCTTCCCCACACTAGGAGTGCAAAAAATATATATTTATTCCCTCTGAAGGAGCTATTTAGTCTCCAAGGGGAAGGAGAAAACTGCCCCACTAAGTCTACCAAGGCTGTGCTCGGAGCTTCCTCTTCTTGACCTGCAATATCTTTCTTCAGAGGACAACAGGCTCATTTACAACCTCATTTGGAGAAACTGTTAGCCGTACGTTTCCAATCTATATAATTTGCTGCTAAAGAACACAATAGTGTCTAATAGAAAACAGCTGTTAGAAAATCCACTCTTTCTGGCAGGAGCGGTTCCTAACGTAGGATTTTAATTTTATCTCCTGATTGATAACACCCCATTAGCCATATCCAGATTCTTAACTGCAAAATGACGCATGGGCACTATTTTAAGCTCCCTCCCAGATGGATATCATTATGCTTGCTTGTCCCTCTGAACAGAGAGTCCACAATTTGGGCAGTGGAATATGATACAGGCACTTATTAGCACCCTGACACGTGAAATGGGAAATACTGGTCACAGCCCATCCAGAGTTAAAAATTCATAGATAAGGTGGAGAGATGTAAATAGAAAAGATAATGGATGTTCTGTATTATAATAATCCACAGACAGACATAAAACCAAAAGAAATTTGCATTTCATATATACCAATAAATATTTTCCTTTGCTCTTTTGGACTTTCACTATTTATAGGACAGGCACAGAGAGAGTCTTCTTTCACTAGTCACATAAGATTTTATTTGGGAATGGCTAAATTTGTAGGGAAGATGTCAATTTGGGAGATTAGGATTAATAATTATTGAATCAGGTCTCCACAAGTTCATGGCAGAAGTTAAACAACAATTACTCTTCAGGGAGGGAGGGTCATTTTGCCAGGGCAACCTGGCTATAAAAGTACCTCAAATGGACAAAGTGTAGAATCTTCATCAAGAGTCAGCTGGAAAATATTCAAGAAAAAATAAATTTCAGTGGAGTGGCAGCAGGAAGAAGGCAAAGGAAGGTCTATGCCCAAGTTCTTGAAATTCTCATAAAATTGGTGACTGATGCATCATGCTTTCTGGAATAACTTTAATTATACATCTAAAACCATCCTTCACAACCACAGGCATGACAGAAAGGCACAGAGCCATATACTAGTCTTAATGAGATCTATTTAAAGCATCTCAACATTTATTTTGTAATGGCTTCGCAGTCCAAAATCAAGGTACATTTCTCTGTGGCGCTCTTCAACCTTAGGCTGAAATGCTATATTCATAAGAGGCCCCAGGTGCATTTAAGGAAATAGGAGCTGGAGAAAATTACCAGGTTGCATGAGATACTCAAGTTCCTACAGTTTGTGCAATATTTCTTTGCCAGTTACAAACCTTTTGAACAACTTTACTTCCTCAGTGTTAAAACTAGAGCACTGATAAAGTGATATCCATTCACTGAAGTGTGTTAACTTTGTCATGCCTCAAAACTGAATTTTTCCCTAAACATAAGTGGGCATACTCAGTTTTAGTTTTCACCTTTCACCTAAGCAACACTTTCTCCATGAGACCTTCTCAGACCCCTGGAATAGTCTGAGTTCCCCATGCCTGTATTTCCCTGGCACCCTATACTTTTGCTACACCATCACTCATCACATTTAAAACTCAGTGTACTCATCACATTTAAATTTTAATGTCGGAGTCCATATTGTGGATAATGAACTGAATTCTGTCTAAATACACCATCCAATTCAGTATTAAAGTTCTCTTGGAATCTGAAGACCCCATGTTAGGACCCCATGATCTGATGTTATACATCCCTTAGTTTATGAATGAAGAAATAAGCATAATCTATGCTAATATATCCAATATGAGGCAGCCTTAGACTAAGGCTCAGGTTTTATGGTTCAACACAAGGGGATTCTACTAGGTGTTGAGATCATTAATCCATTACAAGAATCTGACCCATGCTTCCTCCTTTTTCTTAGCTCCAGTCAATCATTCCATCTTGCACCCAGCCTGGCTCAAATAGAAATTTATCAAACTGAAGGACAAACTCCAATTCTATCCCATAACTCTAAAATCCACTGCATCCTCTAAATACTCTGCCAAGTCAACATCCTTCAAACACCCTGCCTCTGTTTCCCCAAGCCATCCATGTTCTCTCCTCTCCCGGTTTATCACACACTTGCCCTTTGCGCTTGCAAAGGTTCTCCTCTCCCTGCTGAAGGATCTGAAAGATCTTATATTGTTCCCAGACAGTAGCCCTAGGCTTCAGCTAAAAATCTTGTGACCTGCAGATTTCCAAGATACTGAGTTTAAGAGCTAGAGCAACCACTCTGCCACTCCTACCTATCAATATCTTTTTTTTTTTTTCCAATTTCATTAACATGTTAGATGAAAGGGAGCGGCAAACACTAGTACCCTTTCCTACCTGGAGAGCATCCACTATTGTGCATGTTTTATGCAAAGCAGTGCCTTGCTTTACTATTGAAGAGAGAGGCCAACATCCCCTTTTCCCTCTCTAAGGCAGGTAAGGCATTGGCTTATTATGTAGGCTCCACCATTATTGCCTCACACTTTTGAACCTAGAAGAAGAAAGGTGAATATGAAAGAATATTCAGAAAGTATTCATAATCCAGGATTGAAAATCCAGAGACTGAGGGGTGGCAAGTATACGGGCTAAGGCACCAGCTGCAGAGCTGAGGACTATATCCTCTAATATATCTTCCTTCCTCTTGGTTTATATTCATGCTGAAACATTTTAAGTAATTTTCTTTTTCTTCCCTCTCCCAGTTCCAGAATTATTGTATATGAATAGCATTGCTTAACTTTACAGTTTATTCCTTAGATTGTGGAAAATGGAAAGAGGATCAGGATAGACCTGGAAGAGAAATGGACAATGCCTAGAGATTCTGGGTTTGGAGTAAGATGAAGCAACTGACAAGATTGAGGGCCAAGCATTAGGCACATTCCATTAGGTACATACAGTTGTCTTTTTAGGGTATAAGTACAAAAAGAAAAGTGTGGTGGTGGATAGCCAACAGAGAATGGGAGTGGGCACTTTTCACTTTATGGTTACCTAAAATCTAAGCCCTCCTCCTAGTTTTGGAGAATCCTCCATTTTGTGGGACGTGGCTATAGGATGACCAAACAATGTGTCATCCATATTGGAAAGCTATTAAGAATTACAGGGGGCATGGTTAATAATCCTGTTGAAACAATCAGCATAAATCAGGTCTGACCCAGCAAACCAGGACATATAGTCAGCTGAATCTTGGAAAAAGCATGCCCTTCCCTCTATAACAGAAACCATAGAGAGAAGACAGTTCCTCTCCCTGCTCCATGACAGCTAAGGACACAGGCATGTGTACTGGCTCAGCCAAACAGACAGTCCTTGAAGGAATGATGTGAAAAATGCAGTGGCTGTTAAAAATACTAGTAGCAGTAGTGGATTAAGGTTAAGAGTCCAGTCATGGCATTTGTGAGTGTCCAGTAGCTACAGGGCCAGCAGAAACACCCTAGCTGTCGCGCGCGCCTCGGCCGGCAAGGAGCACACAACAACAGGTACTTGTTCTGGCAACTTTATTGTGGGAAGCTCGGGTGTTGCGGGCGCCCCAGCGGTTCAGCTGTCTTCCGTCTTCTTCTCCTTCTTCCCCTTC
>CAUYQU010049187.1:0-53026 GCA_963574635.1 Cheracebus regulus | reverse complement strand
GCCTTCCTCAGCCTCTTTTTCATCATCCTTGATCAACTCCAGCTGGTCATCCCCCAGCTTCATTATCATCATCATCCAGTAGGTCCCCTCCTCAGCAGAGTCATCTGCACCCCGCTCAGACTCCATCTTCACATGAGTCTCCTCTTTCTTCACGGAGCTGCTGCTCTGCTCCTCTTCTCACCATTCTTCATCTCTGTTTGTTTGCTCGTTCCTTTTCAGTTTTTTTCCAGGTTTTCCAAGAGGGAATCCATTTTTTGTTTTATCTGGGTCAGCGCCTTCTTAATGGCCTGAAGGTCAACTCCTTTCAACTTTCTAGACTTGGAAGATGCCCGCTGTCCACTCTTAGAAATGAAGCCACTTTTGCCCCTTCATGAGGTGTTTCCCGATACATGCTGACATTTCGAGGTCACTACAGTCTGAGCAATAGGAGGAGGAGGAGGTACACATGCTGGGTAACTACATCCTATCATCATAATCCTGCTGAAAGTCATAGTCCAAGTCAAAAGAGAAGCTGTACATCTCCACTGCAGATCATTTCATGCCTGCTCTTCCTCGATTCGCTTTTGGCTCTGCAGATATTAACAGACAGGCTAATATCTAACACCTGGCCAGCAATCATTCTGCTATCCTCTCCTGCTACCGCAGGCCTAGGCATTTCTCTCATTCACATAGTGAACAAATGCAAAGCCCTTATGAACAGAGAAGTCCACAGTTTTGCCATACTTTTGAAAAGATTCCACATCAGATTTCTTGACCACAAGAATGTTGAGATTCCCAATGAACACATGAGAGTTCATGGAGCGAGGATCTGTCTTATTGGTAATGTTGCTGATCATTGTGTTTGATGATAAGGTTTCTCACAAAACCAAAAACAGGAGGAAGGAGGGAAAAGAGATTCGATTCTGAGTCTCCTACTCCCAGGTTCTATGTGGAGAAGCCAACTGCTGCTCGAGGTTGGCAACGCAGCCACAACCGCTCTGTCTCCATCTCTTCACAAAATGGTCCCCGAGTCTCCTCTCCATAATTGCATTTCTAACTAGAGTTAGTATGTCTATTTTGGTAACTTTATGCTGTATTCTTTATTTTATTTTAAGTTCCAGAACACACATGCAGGATGTGCATGGTTGTTACATAGGTAAATGTGTGCCATGGGGGTTTGCTGCACCTATCAACCCATCACCTAAGTATTAAGCCCGGCATGCATTAGCTATTTTTCCTGATGCTCCCTCTTCCCCATCCCCTAAAAGTCCCCTGTGTGTGTTGTTCCCCTCCCTGTGTCCATATATTCTCATTGTTCAGCTCCCACTTATAAGTGAAAATATATGGTGTTTGGCTTTTTTTCTTCCTGTGTTAGTTTGCTGAGGATAATGGCTTTCTGCTCCATCCATGTCCCAGCAAAGGACATGATCTCATTTCTTCTTATGCCTGCATAACATTCCATGGTATATATGTACCACATTTTCTTTATCCAGTCTATCATTGATGGGCATTTGGGTTGATTACATGTCTTTGCTATGGTGAAGAGGGCTGCAGTGGACATACATGTGCATGTATCTTTGTAACTGAATGATCTATATTCCTTTGGGTATATATCCAGTAATGGGATTGCTGGGTCAAATGGTATTTCTGGTTCTAGGTCTTTGAGGAATTGCCATACTGTCTTCCACAATGGTTGAACTAATTTACATTCCCACCAACAGTGTAAAAGTGTTCCTATTTCTCCACAGCCTCACCAGCATCTGCTGTTTCTTGACTTTTTAATAATCACCATTCTGATTGGTGTGAGGGGTGTGAGGTGGTATCTCATTGTGGTTTTGATATGCGTTACTCTAATGATCAGTGATGTTGACCCTTTATTCTTATGTTTGCTGACCACATAAATGTCTTCTTTTAAGAAGTATCTGTTTATGTCCTTTGCCCACTTGTCAATGGGGTTGTTTGGTTTTTCCTTATAAACTTAAGTTCCTTGTAGACTCTCAATATTAGACCTTTGTCAGATGGATAGATTGCAAAAATTTTCTCCCATTCTATAGGTTGTCTGTTCGCTCTGATGATAGTTTCTTTTGCTATGCAGAAGCTCTTTAGTTTAATTAGATCTTGTTTATCAATTTTTGCATAGCCTCTCACACAATAATTGTGGGAGACTTTAACACCCCACTGCCAATAGGATACAGATTATCGAGACAGAAAATTAACAAAAATATTCAGGACTTGAACTCAACTCTGGATCAAGTGGACCTGTCAGATATCAACAGAACTCTTCACCCAAAAACAACAGAATATGCATTCTTCTTGGCACCACATGGTCCTTACTGTAAAATCAATCACATAATTGGAAGTAAAACACTCCTCAGTAAATGCAAGAG
This sequence comes from Cheracebus regulus, assembly GCA_963574635.1. Classification (NCBI taxonomy): domain Eukaryota; kingdom Metazoa; phylum Chordata; class Mammalia; order Primates; family Pitheciidae; genus Cheracebus; species Cheracebus regulus. The sequence continues at coordinate 50,660 of CAUYQU010049187.1, read as the reverse complement.
AACTGAACTTACAACAGTCTCTCAGTCCACAGCACAATCAAATTAGAACTCAAGATCAAGAAGCTCACTCACAACTACATTGCAATTGAACAACCTGCTCCTGAATGATTCCTGAGTAAATAATGAAATTAAGGCAGCAATCAAGAAGTTTTTTGAAACCAATGAAAACAAAGAGACAATATGCCAGAATCTCTGGGATGCAGCTAAAACAGTGTTAGCAGAGAAATTTATAGTACTAAATGTTGTAGCAAAAGCTAGAAAGATCTCACATTGATAATCTAACATCACAACTAAAAGAACTAGAGAGCCAAGAGCAAATAAACCCCAAAGCTAGCAGAAGACAAGTCATAACCAAGACCAGAGCAGAATTGAAGGAGATAGAAATACAAAAAAACCCTTCAAAAAATCAATGAATCCAGGAGGTAGTTTTTTGAAGAAAAAAAAAATGAATAGACTGCTAGCTAGACTAATAAAGAAGGAAGGGAAGAAAGAAGAATCAAACAGATGTAAGAAAAATGATAAAGGGGAATCACCACTGAAATACAGCCATCAGATAATACTAAAAACATCGCTATGAAAATAAGCTAGAAAATCTACAAGAAATGGATAAATTCCTAGACAGATACACTTTCCCAAGATTGAACCAGGAAGAAGTTGAATTCCTGAGTAGACCAATAACAAGTGCTGAAATTGAGGCAGTAATAAATAGCCTACCAACCAAAAAATGCCCAGGACCAGACAAATTTAGAGCTGAATTCTACCAGAGGTACAAAGAGGAGCTGGTACCATTTCTTCTGAAACTATTCTAAGCAATTGAAAAGGAGGGACTCCTCCCTAACTTATTTTATGAGGCCAGTCATTCTGATACCAAAACCTGGCAGAGATACAACAAAAAAAGAAAACTTCTGGCCAATGTCCCTGATAAACACTGATGCAAAAATCCTCAATAAAACACTGGCAAACCCAATCCAGTAGCACAGCACATCAAAAAGCTTATCCACCATGATAAGTCGGCTTCATCCCTGGGATGCAAGGCTGGTTCAACATATGCAAATCAATAAGCATAATTCATCACATAAACAGAATTAAAGACAAAAACCACATGGTTATCTCAATAGACACGGAAAACGCCTTCCATAAAATTCAACATCCTTTCATGTTAAAAACTCTCAGTAAACTACATATTGATGAAACATACATCGAGACAATAAGAGCCATTTATGACAAACCCACAGCCAATGTCATACTGAATGGGCAAAAGTTAGAAGCATTCCCCTTGAAAACTGGCACAAGACAAGAATGCCCTCTCTCACCACTCCTATTCAACACAGTATTGGAAGTTCTGGCCAGGGCAATCAGGCAAAAGAAAAAGCGTATTTAAATAGGAAGAGAGGAAGTCAAACTGTCTCTGATTGCAGATGACATGATCCTATATCTAGAAAACCCCATCATCTCAGCCCAAAAGCTCTTAAGCTGATAAGCAACTTCAGCAAAGTCTCAGGATACAAAATCAATGTGCAAAAATCCCAAGCATTCCTACACATCAACAATAAACAAGCAGAAAGTCAAATTATGAATGAACTCTCATTCACAATTGCTACAAAGAGAATAAAATACCTAGGAATATAGCTAACAAGGGAAGGGAAGGACCTCTTCAAGGAAAACACAAACCTCTGCTCAAGGAAATCAGAGAGGACACAAAGAAATGGAAAAATATTCTATGCTCGTGGATAGGAAGAATCAATATCGTGAAAATGGCCATACTGCCAAAGTAATTTATTGATTCAATGTTATTTTCATTAAATGGCTGTTGACATTCTACACAGAATTAGAAAAAAACTACTTTTTATGCTGCATTTTAACACTGTATTACTTAGGTTAATTTGTTTGGGGTTAAAATGGCTCAAGTAGAAAAAGCAAACCAATTAATATTAAGGCAGTGTACAAAACGGTAAATAAAATGTGTACAGAGAATTGTCTTTTAGACAACTAGATTTGTTCTTTTATTTCTCCATCTCTATAGAAAGAATTTGTACCTCTTATCGCAAGGCAATCCCTATTGTGTCTTTTTTTATGATGTCTTCCATGTGGAGCACTAGTTTGATTATATGTTTATTACGATTTGTAATAAATTGAGAAGATAGTATCATATATATGGGGAAAAAGCTATATCATGATGTTGCAACAATTCAGTCACATCTTCAGGCTCCACTGTTTTCTTAGAGGTAGGGAGGAGGGAACAAGCTCCATTTCTAATTCTGGTTCTCTTGCTATTGTCACCACATCTGCAGTGACTTGCTCCACTGAAGTCATGCATGAGGGTTGGAATCAACTTCTTCCAAATTCTTGTTAATGTTGATATCTTGACCCTGTCCCATGAATCATGAATGCTCTTAATGACATCTAGAATGATGACTCCTTTCCAGGAGGTTTTCAATTTACTTTTCCCAGATCCATAGAGAAATTGCTATCTATGGCAGCCATAGCCTTATGAGAGGAATTTCTTAAAAAATAAGATTTGAGAGTCAAAATTACACCTTGATTCATGGACTACAGAATGGATGTTGTATTCGTAGGCATGAAAACAACATTCATCTCCTTGTATATCTCCATTAGTTATTGGGTGACCAGGTACATTGTCAATGGGCAGTAATATTTTGAAAAGAATCTTTTTTTCTGAGTAGTTCTCAACAGTGGGCTTAAAATATTCAGTAAACCATGCTGTAAACAGGTGTGCTGTCATCAAGCTTTGTTATTCTATTTCTAGAGCACAAGCAGGGTAGATTTAGCATATTTCTTAAAAGTCCTAGGACTTTCGAAATAGTCAATGAGCATTGGCTTCAACTTAAAGTCACCAACTGCATTAGCCCCTAACAAGAGAAGTCAGCCTGTCCTTTGAAGCTTTGAGGCCAGGTATTGACTTCTCCCTAGCTGTGAAAGTCCTAGGTAGCATCTTCTTTTAACAGAAGGCTGCTTGGTCTACACCGCACGTCTGCTGCCTGGTGTAGCTGCCTTCATCAATGATCACAGCTACATCTCCTGGATGACTTGCTGCAGCTTCTCCATCAGCACTTGCTGCTTCACTTTCACTTTTATGTTATAGAGATGATTTCTTTCCTTACATCTCATAAACCAACCTCTGCTAGCTTCAAAACAAAATTTGCTGCCTCATCACCTCTCTCTGCCTTCACAAAATTGAAGAGAATAAGGACTTATCTCTGGGCCTGGCTAAGATTTTGGCTTCAGGGAATATAGTGGCTGGTTTGATCCTCTATTCAGACCACTCAAACTTTCTGCATATCAGCAACAGGCTGTTTCCCTTCCTTATCATGCATGTGTCCACTGGAGTAGCACTTTCAATTTCCTTCAAGAACTTTTCCTTTGTCTTCTCAACTCAGCTACCTGTTTGGCGCTCGCTCGAGGCCTAGCTTTCATTCCATCTCAGCTTTCACATGCCTTCCTCACTAAGCTTAAGCATTTCTAGCTTTTGATTTGAAAAGAGGGAGATGCAACTCTTCCTTTCACTTGAACACTTTGAGGCCACTGCAGGGATTATTATTTGGCCTGATTTCAATATATTGTGTCCCAGGGACAGGCAGGCCCAAGGAGTGGGAGAGAGATGGGGGAACAGCTGGTTGGTGGAGGAATCGGAACACACATATTTAACGATTAAGTTTGCTATCTTATATGGTGTGGTTTGTGGTACTCCAAAACAATTACTATAGTAACATCAAAGGTCACCGATCACAGATCAACATAACATATATAATAATATGAAAAAGTTAGAAATATTGTGAGAATTATCAAAATGTGACCCAGAGACAAAAAAATGAGCATATGCTGTTGGAAAATTGGTACCAATACAGTTGCTCAATGCAGGTTTGCCAAAAACCTTGAATTTGTAAAAAAAAAAAAAAAAAAAAAAAAAAAGCTCAGTATATGAGAAGCACAATAGAACAAGATATTCCATTGCTTAGCCTCACTCTCAGCCCTGCCCCAGCCCCTACTAAACAATAAACTCTTGAAGACAGAAGTTTTTATCTATTTTTGTATCCTCAGGGCACAGCACAGTACCTGGCATCAAGTGTGTGTCCAGAAATTTTCAGTTTCCTCCAATTAGAATCTTTGTGTTAATGATATTTGTGAATTTACTTCTGCCATTTTATTTTATGTTTTCTTTTTATCTTACTTCTTTTCTCCTCTCTCTCTCTCTTTTTTTTTTTTTGCATTCTGCCAATCGATCATGTTATTTTTCTTAGTTGGTTTGAAAGTTTTACATTCTATTTCTACTCTTTTAGTGGGAACCCTTAAATTTTTAATATAAATACTTGTCCAAATTAGTCTAAAATTAATGAATATATAAAACTTTGGGACACTTTAATTTGCCCTTCCCAAAACCCTACTGTGTCATAGTAATTTGTTTTCATCTTATTTTTAAGCCCACCAAAATTGTTCTTTTAAAAATTTTTATAGGCCAGGTATAGCGGCACATGCCTATAATCTCAGCACTTAGAGAGACCAAGGTGGGAGGATTGTTTGAGCCCAGGATTTTGAGACCAGCCTGGGCAACACAGAGAGACCCCATCTCTACAAAAAATTAAAAAAAAAAAAAATTAGCCAGGTGTAATGGCCTATGCCTCTAGTCCCAGCTACTCAGGAGGTTGAAGTAGGAGGATATCTCTCTTTACGTGTACATCTTGGGTGCCTGGCATTCTGCATTTTTTTCTTTTTTCTTTTTTCTTTTTTTTTGAGACAGAGTCTTAGTCACCCAGGCTGGAGTGCAGTGCCATGATCTTGGCTCACTGCAACCTCTGCCTCCCGGGTTCAAGCAATTCTCCTGTCTCAGCCTCCTGAGTAGCTGGGATTACAGGCACCTGCCAGCACACCCAGCTAATTTTTGTATTTTTAGTTGAGATGGGGTTTCACCATGTTGATCAGGCTGGTCTCAAACTCCTGACCTCATACGCCCATGTCAGCTTCCCAAAGTGCTGGGATTACAGGCATGAGCCACTGTGCCTGGCCAGTTTTGGATCTCTAACAAGCTCCCAGATGATGCCCGTGTTGCTAGTCCATGGACCACGTTTGACCAGCAAGGGTCCAATACAACCAGACACTGTGTTATAAATCTAGGCGATTCGGGGGTTGGAGACGGTGAGTTTAAAAGAACAACAGAGTTTTAGAAAGGAACACCCAGACTCTCAAAGCTCAGCGTTAGTGGCTACAGGAAAATACACTACAGTTATGGTGAAGGTTTTTCTGTTCATACATATTATTCTAGGTGCACAGGAGAAGGAGAAACAAATTATTTCCCTGTGTGAACCACAGAAAAGGGTCCCTAATATGTTTTTTTGCAGGTCAGCCACTTCCCTCTTTAGTGACTACTGCCAACTTTTTTTTTTCCTGAGGTCTGAAGCAAAACTATGCCAAGACCCTCTCCTTAAGTCGTGCTTCCTTATGGGCAAGGGAACCCCATCTTCTTATGTACCCACAAGTGCCACTGCAGCGTAAGTACATCAGGTCATTTTATCAGATTACATTGCACAGATGTCAGGGGCCTCTCTGGTCCCGCTGAGTTCACCTGCGTTGGAGAAACCACCCTAGAAAGGCTGCAAATTCCTGAATTCTTGGCATGGTGTTGAAAGAGGGAGAAATTGCAATGATAGGGGCTGGCAACTGCCTATAAATTTTCACACCTGTAGCTGGTGTTGTTCTAGAGAGCCCCTTCACTACACTTCTCCAATGCCACCAACCTGCTGTTTTTATTTTTAAAGAGGAAAAAAACCCTATTCCAGTAATAATTTCATCTACATTTAATTATATTACCCTGGGCACTTTTCTTTCACTGGCAATGAATGCAGACTATAAAGAGTGTCTAGGGCCCTCAGGCCACAGTCACTTCCTTCAAGAGAAACTGAGATGGGGTCCCCGAGCCTGCTTAGAGCTGAGTGCTGCCCAGGGTCTGCACTGCTCCCCAGTGACATGGGCACACCAAAACTGACCCTGAACTCCCCAAAGAGTTCTTTGAAATAGGCTAAGAAAGAGAACAAAAATGAAGGACATTCTCTGAAGGGGCCACACAAATTCTGTTGACACAAAGGGCCCAGCTCTCCAATCCTGTATATTTAATCCTTTCTTCCTTGAAGACTGACAAGGAGAAAGCAGTTAAACTGAGTGGAGTGCTGCAAAATCCACAGGTCCTAACCCAGTGCACGGTCAGAATCAGAGCAGTAGACTGCACAGCAGAGCTACAGCAACCCTCAACGTTAGCATGGGGTGGGGGTACATTCAGAGAAGGAGGGACCTCAACAGTTGCCTAAAACCAAGGTCCCGCAAGGAGAAGAGAGGCCTGGCTTGCAAATACCCATTGGGTATCTTTAATGCATTTAAAATACAGCAATGAGCCAGGCGCGGTAGCTCACGCCTGTAATCCCAGCACTTTGGGAGGTCAAGGTGGGTGGATCAGCTAAGGTCAGGAGTTCGAGACAAGCCTGGCCAACATGATGAAACCCCGTCTCAACTAAAAATACAAAAATTAGCTGGGGGTGGTGGCAGGTACCTGTAATCCCAGCTACTTGGGAGGCTGAGGCAGGAGAATTGCCTGAACCCAGGAGACGGAGGTTGCAGTGAGCCGAGATCATGCCACTCCACTCCAGCCTTGGCAACAGAGCAAGACTTCATATCAAAAATAATTAATTAATTAATTTAATTTAATATAGGAATTTTTTTTTCTATTAAATCCCCTTGGCATATTGTCACAGAGAACTTCAGAACTGATTTTTGAAAGCTCAAAGCTGTAAACCATCAGGCACCAGGAACATGGCCGCCATAGCAGTGAGTCTCCACTGTGGAAGGCATCAGAATCTGGGGAATGAGTAGTGATTTGCCCCCAAATTACACTGTGAGGTAATGAGAGAATCAGTCCCTGAATGCAGATCAAGCAATTATCAACTCAATGTTCTCTCCACACCACTTGAGAGATGTGCTAGAAAACATAAAATATAAATGAAAACATCATGGCACTGAATTTCACCCACGCACAGATATTAAAATAGGACATGGGCACTGAGGTTTACTGCTTGACCAAGTGAGCCAGTAGTTTCAGTGTATTATAAAAGTCAAAATTAGGGCCAGGTGTGGTGGCTCATGCCTGTAATCCCAGCACTTCACAGGCCAAGGCAGGCGGATCACCTGAGGTCAGGAGTTCAAGACCAACCTGACCAACATGGGGAAACCCCGTCTCTACTAAAATTACAAAAATTATCTGGGTGTGGTAGCACGTGCCTGTAATCCCAGCTACTCAAGAGGCTGAGGCAGGAGAATCGCTTAAATCCAGGAGGCGGAGGTTGTGGTGAGCCGAGATCACACCATTGCACTCCAGCCTGGGCAGCAAGAGCAATACTCCTACTAAAAAAAAAAGTCAAAATTAGAAAAACTTGTTTTAAATAGTTTAATGAATTCCTTAAGAAAAGAACTAGAGAGGCAGTGATCAGAGCAACAGAGTTAACCCTAAATGCAAGACTTAGGCAGAAGTTCCACTTTAGGTTTTAAACCAGATATAAATTTTGGAAGAATCATGGTTTAATATCAAATACTTCATCCCTATAGGAGTATATGTGTTAACAAACACAGATGGTAAATAGCTGCTCTTTGCTGGTCTGTCGCTACACCCAGCCTAATTTCCATTACTTCCATACTGTCTTCAAATGTCTTTAGCTTCCAACATCAAAAATTCCACAAACTGCAGCCTCTTGGTTCCTAAAGAACTACTTATTACTGACCCGTGTTACTAACATCACTAGTCACTCACCTTCTTTTGCTACTAGCTTTGGATCAAATACTAATTACATTGCCAATGATTAAGTGAATTCGTATCAGCTTTCTAGAAGGCAAATTGGCAATACATGTCGAAAACCACAAAAATGTCTATACCCTTGGGCTAAAAAAAAAATCCCACTCCTAGAACTTTTCCTCAGAAGAGAAGTCAAAAGGAGAAGAGATGTAATGCAAGATGTCCATCATGGCGTCATCGAGAACAATCCAACAATAAGGTCAACAACAGCACATTTCTAAGAACAGCTACCATTGGCTGAAGAAATTCTCTGCCAGACCTCTAGATGCTTTACTTCTAAACCACACAGTAACTCCGCCACATCTGTGTGACCTCCCACTTCACAGATGAGAAAATAGGCTCAAAGCACAAGGCAGTAACGGAACCAAGGTCACATGAGTAGTAAGTGTCAGAAGCAAGTCTTGAACCCAAGGCTTTGTGACTCTGATATCTCTGCCTGCTCCATTCACCCCTGGAATTGCTTGCAGCCAAGATGCGGGAGCATTGAGTCGCAGGAACAAGCCACGAAGCAGTAGCTTCCATGATAAGCAGGAAGAAGCAGCAGTGTCAACAAAGCCTTCCTGGACCGGGCATGGTGGCTCACGCCTGTAATCTCAGCACTTGGGAGGCTGAGGCAGGTCGATCACTTGAGGCCAGGAGTTCAAGACCAGCCTGGCCAACATGGTGAAACTCTGTCTCTACTAAAAATACAAAAATTAGCCGAGCATGATGGCACACACCTGTAATCCCAGCTACTCAAGAGGCTGAGGCGGGAGAATTACTTAAACCCAGGGGGCAGAGGTTGCAGTGAGCTGAGATGGTGCCACTGCACTCCAGCCTGGGCAACAGAGCGAGACTCCATCTCTAAAAAAAAGAAAAAAGAAAAAAAAGAAAGAAAAAGCCTTCCTGAAATAACGTCATTCGAGAAGGAGATTAAATTAAATTAAACCTATAGTATGATTATAAATTTTATTAAAATATGTGTAACATTTAAAAGTGATCACTTGTAAAGGGAAATAATTGGGCTAGCACTTGGTGGTGGGGAATGGGTGGGTGCTTTATTCTATTTATATTTCCTTAAATGGTGTTATACTAATGTCTTAATAGCAAGCCTTAAAAAAAATAAAGACTGACTCGACCACTGTCTTGAGCTGAATAAAAGCATGTGAGTGTTTTTCTGTCTCTCCTACCTTTGGGTGACTTCTCCGCCCTTGCAGTTCTCTCTCGGTTTCATGATGCTTGCACCTTGCTGAAACCACAACTTCCCCCAGAGGGTTGCTGAGCACCCAGGAGGGAGTCACTGCTAGGTCCTTTTCAGTAGAGGTGAGAGGATGCTGGAATCATGACGTCACTATTCAAATGGCGAAGGAGAGAGGGAGAACACCAAAGAAACTCACAGGCCAAGGAGAAAACCAGTGGGCTTTTATGGCTCTGTTTATGGGAAGCGCCTCACCCACTGAAGGGTCAGGAGTTGACATGTCCAATGGCACTGGAGCATTACATGAAATTGCAAAAGTGGAACCTTATAAAAATTCATAAGCTCATGAAACACCCTCTTGACTATATCAGTTAGGGGTACAGTGGCCAGGATTCTGTCAGGCTCCAGAAAAAGTAAAGCAGCCACATCCTGAGCACCCCAGCACTGTCCTAAAACAATGTCCTCAGCATTGTTCTAGGTCCTTCTCCTAGAAAAAAAAAAAAAACATGCACTGGGTACTTTCTGTATGCCTGTGCTTTGTGGAGCTCCTCCTGTGTTAACTGATTTCGTCTGCGTGAACAATCCTATAGTAGACATTATTGACTTACAGATGAGAAAACCAAGGTTTAAACCTACAGTATAATTATAATTTTCATTAAAATGTGTGTAACAGCTAAAACATGATCACAGAGGGAAATTGTTGGGGTAGCATTTTTAAATGTGGTTAAAAAAAACTTGCCCAGCAGAGATTCAAGCCCAGGTCTGCCTGACAACAATTGCTGCGTGCAGCAGCCCCTCACACCACACACCCCGAAGTCTATTTGAACCACTCCTCTCAACACCCTGTGTGGCTCTAAGCACTGCCTCCTTTATATGGTGGACACAGCCTTCTAGCTGCATAATCAGATCTAAGTGAAAGTCTGCCAGGCTTCCAACCTTCTCCGTAAGAGAAAAGTGTTTCATGATGGAAAGAACGTGGCCTTTGGCACTAGACGAACCCAGGTTTGCATCCTGACTTCTGCATTCAGTAACTTCAGTAAGTCACCGAATGTCTCTGAGTCTCAATTTTCTCATCTGCAAAATGGGAGTCCCACTCTCGGTGATGGGGACTGGAGTCCTGCACAGAGCCCGATTACAGTGGGAGTGTTTTCACATGGTCGTCCCTCCACTGTGAAGGAACCGCTAAGGTCAGCCCCTCCCCCCGACTCCAGTGAAGCTGCTGTGAGATGATCATTGGTTAATATCATTGGTTACTATTTAGTGCTCTCTAAATAGTGAAGGATGAGCAAGAGGTCCAGTGGCCCCACACTGAAAAAACTAATTACCCAGGATGTTCCTCCAGCCGCTACCTTTGCCATTTCCTTCCCCTCCTTGCAACTGATGCCACCAGACTTTGCCCGATCCATCCACCAGTGGGATGTTTCTTTCCTTTGATGGGACTATCCATTCCCTAATCTCCTAAGATGTTTATCTTAATCCTCATTGTGCCTACTCATTGATTTTCTCGTTTTACCCCCTTTTCCAAGCTCACCAGATGCTCTGTGCCTCAACGGTTCCACACTGCTCTTTGCATCTCCTGTAACTGGCACACAGAAAATTCCAGTAGGGTCCATGACACAAGTGCTGTGACCTCATCCCCAGGCCCAAGCACCATGCCTAGCATATAGGAGGTGTTCAATAAATGTGAGATATGTGGTGAATGAATGAATGAATGAATCATTAACAAGTAGTTTGTATGACCTGAGTGGAGAGTGAGTTATCCAACATTAGGTTCTTGCAGAGGACCTGTTGTTGGCTGTGAGCAGAGACTCACAAGACAGGTCTGCCAGGTTCCCTGGGAGGCAGGGCAGATTACATGCAGCCTTTCTGTTACATGTTTCATATATATCAAGCTTGTCCAACCCATGGCCCACGGGCCACATGTGGCCTGGAACGGCGTTGAATGCAGCCCAATGCAAATTTGTAAACTTTCTTAAAACATTATGAGATTTTTTTGTGATTTTTTTTTTTTAGCTCATCAGCTATCATTAGTGTTAGTGTATTTTACATGTGGCCCAAGACAATTCTTATTCCAATGTGGCCTGCAAAAGCCAAAAGATTGGACATCCCAATATATATCATCTCATTTAATCCTCTAAAGAACCCTATCCATGCAAGTGGAAACCCCATCTTACAAAGAAGACTCACTCACCCGGTTACCCAGCAAGGTGGGGATTCTAACCCAGGTTTCCCTGACTCCAAAGCCAATGTTGCTTCCTCACACTAGTGGTTAAATGCATGAGCTCTGATGCCTGACAATTTGGGTTCATATCCAGATTTGCCTCTTACTAGCAGAAGGAACTATGACAATTCAAAGGACTCCCAAGTCCTGATTTTTATCTGTAACATGAGGATAATTGTATTGCCTTCTTCAAGAGTTACTGTGAGAATTACATGAGGTAATATAAGAAAAATATCACGAGCCAAGGTCACAGTAAGTCTTCAGTAGCTGCAGTAACAGCAGCAACAACAGCAATCATAGTAGTGGTGGTAGCAGTCGTAGGAACAGTATGAGCGGTGGTAGTAGTAGGGGTGGTATTAATAATGGTAGGAGTGGTATTAATAGCAGTGGCCAGGTGCTGTGGCTCACACCTGTAATCCCAGCACTTTGGAAGGCCAAGGCAGGAGGATTGCTTGAGGGCAAGAGTTCAAGACCCCATATCTAGAAAAATATTTAAAACTTGGTTAGGTGTGGTGGCATGCACCTGTAGTCCCAGCTATTTGGGGGCCGAGATAGGAGGATTACTTGAGCCAAGGAGTTCAAGGCTGCAGTGAGCTATGATTTCACCACTGCGTTCCAGCTTGGGCAACAGAGCAAGATACCATCTCTTAAAAAAAATAGTGGTAGGGGTGGTAGTGGTAGTGGTAGTAGTAGTAGCGGTATTATTAATAGTGGTAATAGCAGTGGTATTAATGGTGGTTGTAGTGATAGTAGCACTAGTGGTGGTAATGGCGGTAGCACTAGTCATGTAGTGGTAGTATTTGTGGTATTAATAGAGGTTGTAATGGTTGTGGTAGTCATAGTGATATTAACAGTGATAGAAGTGGTGGTAGTAGTGGTGGTAGTGGTTCTAGGGTAGGGTATTAGTCGTGGTGGCAGGAATTTGAGTGGTGGTAGTAAGTAGTAGTAGTACCGAGGTGATTTTAATGTTCACATACCCTGAAGGGGTGGTGGTAATTTGAGGATGTGAAGTAAGCCTGTTAACTTAAGCTACTTCCACTCTGGGAGATGCGGTGAGTATAGCGGTGGGAGAAGGATACAATGGAAACCTACATTCTGGGGGCCCAGTTGTCCTTACAAGCAAGAGAGCTGCAATTCCCAGACACAGCCACAAGGCGGCGCCAATGATTGGGACTCAGCAGATCGGAACACGCCCAGGGAAAAATAAGTGGCTCAGGAACTGGGAGAACGTGAGGACCCCAGGAGACCCCGGGAAAATGAAGGAGAGTTGGCTGGCTGAGCTTCAGAGACGATTTGATGGTTGGGGTTTAAGACAGACATCAGCAAAGCAAAGCTAGCCACAGGAAAGCAGGAAGGGAAAGTGCAAAATGGGATGGGAGCAACCGGGGTGACCCCAAAACTGGGGTTCTCAACTTGTTTCCACCTGAGTGACAACATGGGGACAGGGTTCACGTGTGCCCCTCACTTCCAGGAGTGGGTGGACTCAAATGGGCCACACATGACCAGCAGTTCCCCTTTCTCTCTCACTCATCAGGACCCTCTATTATGTGGTGGGTGTCTGAGAGTTTGAAGACCACTGATCTGGACCGGAACATGGTGGCCAGAGGACGCAGAGAGAGTCTTTAAAAGGTACAGTCATCTTTCAAGGAGCCACCTACACACAGAGGACTAGAGAGGCTGAGGATGGCTGTGGTTGTCAACGCTAAGAAAATGACTTTAGGGTTAGGGTTAGCAAAAGGTGCCCGGATTCCAATTCTGGCTCTACACTTTTCTGTTTTGTTTTACAAATCCACATAGAAAAAGTCAATGTGTTCTGGCTCTACACTTTCAGCTATGTGACCGTGGACAAGGAGATAATATTAGTACTGGTAGGTTTGTTGTGCAGAGTAAAGGAGATGATATATTTAAAGTGCTTAGCATGTGCCTGGTAGTAACTACAATTAACTGCTCAAAAAAGGGCAGCTATGACTATGACTATCATTATTATTACATGGGTGTGACGATGGAGCGAGCTGGCTTTTAAATCCTCTCTCTACAATCTCATCAACATTACAGGGTCTTTTACTGGAACTGTCTTGTATTTTGCTCAAGGTATGTTATATGTGATACAACTGGCTTCCCAATGAGATTTCAAGGCCGCTGAGAGTGAAGCTATATGTCTCTTACTTTTGGACAATTCCAATAACTCTGGATGTAGAGTAGTTGGGTGATCGGTACGCCTGTCCATTGGTCTGTTGTAAAATTGGTAGCCTATAAGTTTTCCAGCATGGCACATACCAACACAATGCAGTCATCCTTTGCTAAGCACCTGCTGTATGCTGAGAACACTGGGATAGTCTACTTTGGGGAGACTGTCCTATGCATCCCTGTCTTCTCATTGCTAAGCTGTGACTCTGGGGGAGTCCACAGAATCTCTGCCTTCCCCTCCACTCTGAACAAACTGACCCCACTTCTGGGCAGAAACACTGGCATGGAACAGAAGAGACAGTACAAGAAACTAACTTGGTTCAGTGAATTTAGGCATTTGTTTTTCAAGTTTACAAGACCGTTTCCTGAGGGACTAGACAAAATTGTGATAAAACTACTGTGACACTGAAGGAAAGGAAGAGAGAAAGAACAGAAAGTCCTGCTTAAATGAACTCAAGAGAAGCCAACGGGTGAAGGTCCACGTTAAATATCTTCTCTGGCCTCCTTGGCCTCATTGCTGTTTCTGCCTTATGGGTTTGTCTCCTCATCTGGAACATAAGGGTACAAATGCAGTGGGTTGCCATGGTCATTTAAGCACCCTGGACATAGCTCCATACAGAGACTCACGGTGGCAGAATTCTGACTGCTTTTTAGTCATTAACTCCCTGCGTGGCCGGGACCCTGGAGTCACTCATCCCCTCTGCACCTCAGCTTCCCCAAGTGCAGGTGACCTCCAAGTTTGTCCTGGCTGACCTTTAAAGGCCATCCCAGCTGGGACACCAATGCTACTTCTAACGTTCTGCCAAGATCTGCCTGCTCTGTTCTCACTCCTGACCCAGCACTGTTTGGGGTTTGAGTGGTGAGTGAGTTTCACTTCCTTTTCTTTCTCTTGATGGCAGGCAACTTTCATGATGATATCCTCCTCCAGAGATGGTCTGGGACACAGTTCTGGTGGGTGGAGGTGAACATGACTGTCTCTTGATACAAGGGGCTGCTGTTGTCCTTTAAGAATCACCACCCGACTCTGTGTGACTGTTTTCTCAAATGCAAAATGGGAGAGCATGTTTCCTTTTTAATCAGCAACATTACCCTTAAGGAAACCTTGAAGGGCAGTTCTATTACTAAATATCTCAAGCAGAAACTTTGATAAATGGCTTTTTTTTTTTTTTTTTTTTTTTTGCAAATTACAAATTGAATAGCCTTCTCTCCTCCTGTGCTCCTGCACTCTCTTCAACCCGGAAGCACAGAGGCACTTTCAAGGGTATTTCCCCCTTTGAGATGGGGAAAGGGGTACCATTAATATGAACTTTCTCCCTCACCCTGATTCACCCTCCATTTCATTACTGGCTGAAGGCCTCCCATACAACCAGACACATTTGAATAATTAATACTCAGTAAGTTGGATGGTTGACCTTCAACAGCTGGATGGCTCCTGAAACTGAGAGTGTTGTCTGTGAAGGCAGCATCTTAGGAAGCGGTCCAGGATGGCACCTGAGGGAGGCTTCCTCATTAAACTCACAGAATGTGGGATGAGAGCAGAAGCTGGCATGACTGCAGCCTCACCCAAACCTCTGTGGAGAGCATCTTAGGTAGGAACGGGGCTTAGGTGAGAGTCAGTGAGAAATGAGTGGTCATACCACACCTCAGAAGAGTGAACATATGTCTGAGATTAAAAAAAAAAAATGATCCACTCTGCAGATCAGGAAGAGATGAGGCCCTAACACCTGTCAGGGGACAGGGAATGAAAATCCTTCATTCATCCATTCGAAAAACATGTATTGGGGCCAGGCACGGTGGCTCACACCTGTAATCTTAGCAATTTGGGAGGCTGAAGTGGGTGGCTCACTTGAGGTCAGGAGTTCAAGACCAGCCTGGTTAACATGGTGAAACCCCTTCTCTAGCAAAATACCAAAAAATTAGCCAGGCATGGTGGTGCACACCTATAGTCCCGGCTACTTGGGAGGCTGAGGCAAGATGAGGCAAGAGAATCACTTGAACCCAGGAGGCGGGAGTTGCGGTGAGGCGAGATGGCACCACTGCACTCCAGTCTGGCCAACAGAGTGAGACTCTGTCAAAAAAAAAAAATGTATTGAGACCTACTAAGTGCCAGGCATTGTTGTAGACACTAGGGTTATGGTAGTGAACGAACCAGAACTTCCCCTCCCCAAATGAAACCCTGCCTTTGGGGGGCTTACATTCAATTTCGGGAGATAGATGACAAATAAAATGAACTGATTCAATGCATCGTTTGCCAGACAGTGATAAGTGCTTAGAAGGAGAAAGGAGGCAGAGCTCCAGAGTGGGGCTGGAAAACATCACACAGGAGACGAGCAGTAGTTTGAATAAAGGTGGGTGAGGGAAGCCTCCCCAAGGAGATGGCAAATTAGCACACACACAAGGGAGCTGAGGAGTGGGCTCTGCAGACATCTGGGGAAGAGGGTCCCAGGGCAGGAAAACTGCAAGTGCAAAGGCCCTGGGGCAGAAGTGGTCCTGATGTGTTCCAGGAACAGCCAGGAGACCTCGTGGCAGGAGTCAAGTCCATCTCACAGGGCTTTTCTCCCAGTGAAACCGGAAGCCATTGGAGCATTTATCAGCAGAGAAGGGCAGGATGTGGCTTCTGACTTAACAGCATCCCTCTGGCTACTGTGTGGAGAAGAGACTGTAGGGAGCAAGGGAAGATATGGAGGGACTAGATGAGGTGACAGGAAAGATGCCTGGCGTGACTGAGAGGAAACTGATGGTGGTGCCAAGAAATGGTCAGATCCTGGGTTTATGTTGAAGAAAGGCTGGTGAATTTGTTGAAGGAGTAGACACAGGTGTAAGAGAAAAGCGTAACTCCTTGGTTCTTGTTCTGGGGCCTGAGCAGCTAGAAAGATGAAATGCCCATGTATGGAACTGGGAGAGATTGCAAGAGGGTTGAGCAAGAAAATGGGAAGCAGCATATGAACAATGCGGGGAGGGGATGTGTGGCATGCCTGCCCCACCTAGGAGGGTTAAGGAATCTTACAAAACCGTGTCAGCCAGGGCATGCGGCAAGCAGTGCTGCAGATGAGGGGACATTTTCTTGAGTCAGAGCACCTGGCTTCATTCAGGTCCCTCGTCTGCCACTCTCTAGCGAAGGGATTCGGGACACATCATTTAATCAGCCTGTGCTTCAGTCTACTCATCTTCAAAATCCCAGGTGTGTGTGTGTGTGTGTGTGTGTACACATATACATGCTTTGTAAAACGCAAAACATTACACCTGGAGGCACAGGTACAGTGAAAGGAGATTAGACTTTGGAACCGAAAGAGCTACATGATGTTGGGCGAGTTTCTTTTCTTTAGAGACGGAGTCTCGCTCTGTCACCCAGGCTGGAGTACAGTGGCGCCATCTCAGCTCACTGCATCCTCCGCCTCTTGGGTTCAAGAGATTTTCCTGCCTCAGCCTCTCAAGTAGCTGGGATTACAGGCATATACCACCATGCCCATCTAATTTGTTTTGTTTTGTTTTGTTTCATTTAGTAGAGACGGGGATTTGCCATGTTGCCCAGGCTGGCCTTGAACTCCTGACCTCAGGTGATCCACCCACCTAGGCCTTCCAAAGTGCTGGGATTAAAAGCATGAGCCACCACACCCGACCAATGTGGGGCAAGTTTCTTAATCTCTCAAAGTCTTTGTTTCCTCATGTGCAAAATGGAGATAGCACTGCCTGTCTTATAAGACTGTCATGAGGGTTTCAGAGATAAGGCTTTTAAAGCATCTAGCAGAGAGCTAGGTACACAGTAGGAAACCGATATATTATAGCTCCTATTATACATAAAATAACTGTTATTATAGGTGTATTTATTTGTGTGTTGGCCACCTGTACAAAAGTTTAGGGTGGACTCAAAGCCTGGCAACATAGATGATATTATTTTATCTTGTGTTGTGAGGTAACATCAATAAATGATTTATTATGTATTTGCCTGTGACCACATACACTCTGTGAGATTATGTGCTTCCAAGAAACTCCTAGGAGCTGAGAAATAATAAAAGAGGCTTAAACATCCAATCAAACTTTCTTGAGACAAGGGATCTCATCTTATAATTTTTTCTTTGTATCTTTTACTGCAGACCTGGTTCAACGACTACACCTGAAAGTTACTTAATAGATAGATAGGTTCAAAGAAAGGGAGGCTAGACATTCTTTTTACTTAACCACTTTCATTTAAAACTAAGAAAACTAGAGCCCCGAGAGGGCCACTGACTTGCCAGAATGAACCAGCAAGTGAGTGGCAGACGCTGGGCTGGTATGAAGCTCGCCTGACTCTTAAGATCGACGGCTTTCCACTCTACTTCTCATCGCTGTGGAATGAATGAAACCAGGCGTGGTGAAATCAAGATCCTTTATTGACTTGGACCCTCTTTGATGGGCTCATCCAGGCTGACAAAGATTCAGAAGATTTCCTTGTAATTCCTTGTGATGACAATAGGATAAAGAAAGGGTTCTTGAATGGTTCCTTGAGCTTCTTGGATTTCTCTGGGCCAGCGGTGTTTGCACTGGTCTAGACATTCTCCACCAAACCTCCCAGCAAATATTTGAAGGCCTTGATACAATGCCATACAAATAACCATATCTAAAGCTCTCCCACGTAAACAGCCTGAGGTCCTTAGTCAGTCAGCAGTGATCCTAGAAAAAAAAAAAAAAAAAAAAAAAAACTTGGCTCCTAGAAACAGCTTTTAAAAGGAAAACCTCAAAGACAACCTAAGAGGTAACATGTTTTTGTTTTGGTTAAAGTCACAGTTGTTATTTATACCATTCATTGACAGCTGGGGGAGGTAGGGGTAGGTGTGTGTGTGTGTGTGTGTGTGTGTGTGTTAACAGCTTTACAAAGATACAGAAGAAACTCCCTTAGAAAATGTTATTTTTAAAAGTAACTTTTAAATTTTAAAAAACCCTGTACCTCTTGTTCTGTTCCAAGTGTTGCATGCACAACATTTACATTTTAATAAGGGGTAGGGAAAAGACTTTGGAGTTAGATTAAATGGAGAAAAAAATGCTGTGGAATTTTGACATGATTCATACGGTAAGTTTCTGGTCATTGTCAGAGAAAAAAAGCCAGCACTATCTCCTCACATGTTAGCAATCTGGCAGTAGCACTGAAGATTTGTATAGGGAAATGCACATGAAATCTCAGTAACAGTAGTTAAAGCATCCGACCAAAGAAGCCACAGCCAGATACCACAAATCAGAAAGTCCCCGGCCATCACCCAGCCCGGCAACCTACTTGACCTCACTCACTGCTTCCAACCTCCACAGTCTTCATAATTACTTCTGCACTACCTCCCAACCTTGTAAATTAACAATCTTATTTCCTAAAACCTTCTACTTTATCCCCAGTAATCACAGGTTAATTAGATAAACTACCCTGTGGTCATCAGTAAGAAGGTCCTTTAGCAAAAGCAAGTAACAATATAACCTCAATGTATTATTATTGATAATCATAACAGCTAACATTTATGTTGCTTTAAGACAATACTCTGCATTATCTAACTTAACCTTCACTCAAATTATGAGTTTGCACTTATATTATCTCCATTTTTACCAATGTAGAACCTAAATTCTAACTAGCACTCTATTCCTGTATACTACCTAAAGGATCATTAGCAATCATTGATAGAATTTGAAAATTATAAAAGTCTCTAAAAGATCATATAATCTTCATGTAGTGTATTGCATGTTTATTCTTATCACTAATATTTAATAGGCAGTAATTCCTAAGCCGTAAGTAGGATCATACTACAAAAATATTTGAAACTTTTTTCAGTTAATATATTGAGATATCTTTAAATAAATAAGAATTAGTATCATCAGCAGTTGAGATTAAAGAAACTTGCATTTTCTCATTTTGCCTTAATTTTTTACAATGATTATATATTACCAAAAACTTAAAAAAAGGTATTTCCATTTTTAAAAGTTAAAAAGGATTACAGTACTGTATAGCAGAACACTGACAAACCCATTGATAAAAAAGTTCAGTCTTTCACAAGGAGAGGAACATCACCCACCAGGGCCTGTCGGGGGGTAGGGGGAAAGGGGAGGGAGAGCATTAGGACAAATACCTAATGCATGCAGGGCTTAAAACCTAGATGGTAGGTGGATAGGTGCAGCAAACCACCATGGCACATGTATACCTATGTAACAGACCTGCACATTCTGCACATGTATCCCAGAACTTAAAGTTTAAAAAAAAAAAATTCAGTCATTTACACCAACCTAGAGCTTTATGGTTTGCAAAGCATTTTTGCTTACCCATTCTACCTTAATCTTCACAATAACCCTATAAGATATATAACATGATACCCATTTTCTGGGGAAGGAAACTGAGGTTGGGTACAGTGGCTAACACCTGTAATCCCAGCACTGTGAGAGGCTGAAGCAAGTGGATTGCTTGACCTCAGGAGTTTGAGACCAGCGTAGGAAACGTGGTGAAAACCTGCCTATACAAAAAATCCAAGAATTAGCCAGGCATGGTGGCTCATGCCTGTAGTCCCAGCTACTTGGGGAGCTGAGGTGAGAGGATCACTTGAGCCCAGGAGGGGGAGGTTGCACTGAACCGAGATTGTACTATGGCACTCCAGCCTGGGTGACAGAGTAAGACTCTATCTCCAAAAAAAAAAAAAAAAAAGTGTACAGTGTGTATGACTTAAGGTTATATATATATGTCTATAAGGTAGAACTTGAACTCAGATCTCTGGACCCCATGTGCTGCACATATTTCATGACCACAAGACCTTCCTGTAGTCACTTATCCACAGGTCCTAAATGCTTTGGAGATTCTGCTCTGTCACTGGACCTAGAAGTTTATATGATGAGTTTTCACTTCTAGGATCTACTATTTTGAGAAGGATAGCCACCATGTACCAGCTGCTTCTCGTTACTGGTAAGAACAGAATAATGCTGCTGCTGCTGCTGCTGCTGCTGCTGCTGCTGCTGCTGCTGCTGCTGCTGCTGCTGCTGCTGCTGCTGCTGCTGCTTTTTTCAAAGGATCTCACTCTGTTGCCCAGGCTGGAGTGAAGTGGCATGATCTCATCTCACTGCAGCCTTAACCTCCCAGGCTCAAGCGATCCTCCTGCTATAGACTCTTGAGTAGCTGGGACTACAAGGGTACACTACCACACCAGCCTAATTTTTTCTTTTTTTTTAAATAGAGAAAGGGTTCTCACTTGTTGCCCAGGCTGGTCTTGAACCCCTTGGCTCAAGTGATCCACCTGCCTCGGCCTCCCAAAGTGCTGGGATTATAGGCGTGAGCCACCTCACTTGGCCAATAACTCTTCTTAACTAGACCTTTTGGGGAAGATAATATGTGCCTCCTAGGCATGAGCATAATGCCCGCTAAGAGGTTCTCCCTTCCGCTCTCCTTCTCTTGCTACAGACGTCCTTGAGCCCTGACTGCACACAGAGTCCACGTCATGGAAGAAACTTCCAGAGGTGCATAACCAGCCAGCCCTGACTACCTGTTTCCTATGTGCCAACACCTTCCATTCTTTTCATCATTAAGTTCCAGCAATAATATTATCCCACTTTTCAGATGAGGAAACTGAGCTTTAAAGAAATTGAACCACTAGTGAATGGCCACAGTGAGTAAGGGGTGGAATGGAAATTCCAATCAGCCAGCTGTTCCCACCACCCACATTTTTAACTGCTCCTTTTGGCTCCCTTTGCGGAGTGTACAAGGGAGAAGAAGGAGTCAGTGATCTGTTTTGGCTTTTAAAAGCATATATGCATGCATGCACGCACATGTGTGTGTACATCTGTGCAAGCAGGCAAAACAGTACAAAGGAAACAAATAAACTGAATAGCAATTGCCCAAACAGAGGAGATTGGGAGGCAGGTGATAAACAGGCAAGAAAGCAGACGTTCTCTTTTTGCTTTAGTAAGTTTTGATTATTTGAATTTATCATAATGTCTATTGGATCTTTTTAAATTATGATAAATACACATAGCATAACATCTACTGTCTTGACCATTTTTAAATGTGCAGTTCAATAGTTTTGTAAGCACTTATTGGGCAGCCATCAGCACCAGCCGGCCCCCTAACCTTCATCTTACAAAACTGAAACTCTACCCATTAACCAGTAACTCCCCATCCCTCACCTCCCAGCCCCTGAAAACCACCGTTGCTGTTCTACTTTCAGTCTCTTAATTTGGCTACTCTAGATATCTCATGTAAGTGGAATCATACAGTTTTTTTCTTTGCATGACTGGCTTATTTCTGTAGCAAAGCACCCTCAAGGTTCATTCCTGTTGAGACATGTGTCAGAATTTGCTTCCTTTTCAAGGCTGAATAATTTTCCATTGTATGTATATGTATGTACATGTATATATACAATGTGTATATGTATGTATATATTGTATATATACTAGATATATACATCTACAATGGAAAATTATTGTGTCTATTGAGAGATGAATGAATAAACGTATATATATATATATATATATATATAATCTCTCAATAGACACTTGAAGGCGGGTGCAGTGGCTCACACCTGCAATCCTAGCACTTTGGGAGGCTGTGGCAGGCAGATCGCTTGAGGTCGGGAGTTCAAGACCAGCCTGGATAACATGATGAAACCTTGTGTCTACTAAAAATGAGAAAATTAGCTGGGCATGGTGGTGGGCACCTGTAATCCCAGCTACTCAGGAGACTGAGGCAGGAGAATTGCTTGAACCTGGGAGGCAGATGTTGTAGTGTGCTGAGATCACACCACTGCATCTTAGCCTGGGCAATAAGAGTGAAACTCTGTCTCAGAAAAAAAAAAAAAATAGACACTTTAGCTTCCACCTTTTGGCTAGTGTGAATAATTCTGCTATGTACATGGGTGTATACATATCTCTTCAAGATCCTGCTTTCAATTCTTTGGGGCTTAGACCCAGAAATAGAATTGCTACATAATATGATGATATTGATTAGTTTTATAATTTAAAAACTAAAAGCCTTTTTAAAAAGGGAATGCTCACATAGATGACAATAATATTCAATAGCAAGACAAGGAAGACAGTAGTGAAAATGACAGGCTTAAGGGTCACTGCAGCTGTCATGGGCTGTGAGCTTCCTGGGGGCAGGGGCCAGCTTTGCAGCTTTATACCCCACCCCGCCACCCCATGCCTGACACATGCCTGTCTTCTTGTAGGTGCTCAATTATGCTTAAACTCAATCCCATTGCCCTAAAGCAATGACTTCATCAGAGTAGCTAGACAGATCTTCCCAAAGGAAACAAAAGGTCTGCATGGAGGCAGTGCCCTGTGACAATGGAGGACAGGATTTGACCCGCTGCTCACTGGCTGTATGACCATGGGCCCTTAGATTCTGGGGCCTCAGTCTCCTTGGTTCCATGAACATCCTGTCCAGGTTACATTGTCACAGAATTATTGTGAAAATTCACTATTTATTCCTTCAACAAATATTGCATGCCTCCTGGTGCAGAGCTAGATTAAATTTGAAATTTAAAACTTTCTTCTTTTTGTTTTTTGTTTGTTTGTTTGTTTTGGTTTGGTTTGGTTTTTTTGTTTTGTTTTGTTTTGTTGTTGTTTTTGTTTTGTTTTGTTTTTTTTGAGACAGAGTCTCCCTCTGTCACCCAGGCTGAAGTGCAGTGGCACGATCTTGGCTCACTGCAACCTCCGCCCCCTGGATTCAAGCGAGTCTCCTGTCTCAGCCTCCTGAGGAGGAGCTGGGACTACAGGTGCGCACCACCATGCCTGGCTAATTTTTTTATATTTTTAGTAGGGATGGGGTTTCACTATATTGTTCAGGCTGGTCTCGAACTCCTGACCTTGTGATCCGTCCACCTCAGCCTCCCAAAGTGCTGGGATTACAGGCATGAGCCACTGCACCCGGCCAAAATTAAAAACTTTCATTCAAAAAACATTGTTTGTATTTTTGTGTTTGTATCATTTTGCATGGCATTTTTGCATTATTTTTGTATTCCTTGATTTGTTCTTCATGGAAGCACCTCATCTCATTCCTTTGTTTTTAATGGAAGGGTCTAAAAAGAAAAAAGTATTCAGGGTTCATTAAGAGCTTGGAACATGACTTTCTTCTGATGGCCTCATAAACCAGATTATCTCCCGTGCCCTACAGGAGAGAACTCCCAGGTCAGGAACTTCTGGGAAACTGTGCATTGCTCTGCTCTCTGAAAAACCTGTCAGCTCTTCTACTCCATAATAGTCATCCCCAGCTGCAGGGGGAGGTTAATGAGGTGTGCAGGACAGTGATGGGAAAGGGTCAGCCTCCACATCACTCCTGACACCACTGCCAAGTGAGGGCCACGAAGGGGAACTGGCTATCGGGTAAGAGAGAGGGACCAGAAAGCAATCTCCAATGCATTAGCTGGTGGTTCTGAACATGTGGAGAGAGGCCAAGGTCCAGCCTATGGACTGTGACGGGACATTCTTACAACACCGAGAGGTCTGAGCACAGGCACTGCCTCTATCCAGTGGTGTCTTAGGGGTATTTTTTCTTTATTTTTTGCCTTTCTCTCTTCCTCTCTCTGCCTCTCTCTCTCTCTTTCTCTCTCCCTCTCCCTTTCTCTCTCTTCTCCCCTTCTTGCCTTCCTTTTCTTTTCTTTCTTCATTTTTTTCTTTCTTTTCTCCTTCCCTTTTATCTTGCTTTCTTTTTTTAAAAAAAAAAGTTTATTTCTCTTGTTTCTTTTCTTCATTATCCCCCTTTTCTTTTCTTCATTCTTTCCTTTCTCTCTCCTCCTATATCTCCAATCAATCTCCCCTTATTATTTTCCAAATCGTAAAAAATTCCGGAGAGGTGTCTGTCTGGTCACCTCTAGCCAAGTTTCTCCTTATCCAAAAATAAAACAGAATTTAGTACTTTTCTACCTTAGAACAGGGGTCCCCAAGTGGGGGTGCACAAGCTGATGTATTGAGGGTACAGGATGAAAATCTTGGGTCTTATTTTATTTTATTATTATTTTTTTGAGAAGAAGTTTTGATCTTGTTGCCCAGGCTGGAGTCCAGTGACAAGATCTCAGCTCACTGTAATCTCATCTCCCAGGTTCAAGCGATTCTCCTGCCTCAGCCTCCCGAGTAACTGGGATTACAGGCATGCACCACCATGCCCAGCTAATTTCATATTTTCAGTAGAGACAGGGTTTCACCATTTTGATCAGTCTGACTTTGAACTCCTGATCTCAGATGATCTGCCTGCCTCGGCCTCCCAAAGTGCTGGGATTCTTATTTCATTTTTGAGTCGGAGTTCCATTCTTGTTGCCAGGTTGAAGTGCAATGGTGCAGCGTGGTCTCGACTCACTGCAACCTCTGCCTCCTGGGTTCAAGCCATTC
Organism: Cheracebus regulus; assembly: GCA_963574635.1. Classification (NCBI taxonomy): domain Eukaryota; kingdom Metazoa; phylum Chordata; class Mammalia; order Primates; family Pitheciidae; genus Cheracebus; species Cheracebus regulus. The sequence continues at coordinate 25,910 of CAUYQU010049187.1, read as the reverse complement.
TCCTGCCTCAGCCACCCAAGTAGCTGGGATTACAGGTGTCTGCCACCATACCCAGCTAATTTTTTTGTATTTTTGGTAAGACTCAGTTTCACCATCTTGGCCAGGCTGATCTCAAACTCCTGACCTCAGGTCATCGGCCTGCCTCGGCCTCCCAAACTACTGGGATTACAGGCGTGAGCCACCATGCCCGGCCTTATTTTTGTAGTGATTATTAACTCCATACTTTGTATTCTTGTGTTAGTCTTATAATGAGCATGAAATATTGGTACGGTAGCACACATAGTAAGTTAATTCATTCATTCATACAAATAATGGAAATGAAATGTTCAAACTCTTTTTTTAACTGAGAGGAGTAACTTGGGAAAAACATTTTCACACAAATGCTTTAAAGAAAAGCCCTTTAAAAACTTAGCAACACTTCATTCAACTCATTCCTACTTACATTCCGTGTCTTTGCAATTCAGAGGGGATTTCTGGGCATGCATAGGGCCTGTACGGGAGGGTAGGTGGAGCGAACCAACATCCCAAGAAGTCCGGGCTGATTTCCAGCTACATGTCACTTTTGAAACTCCTTCCCCAGAAAGATCCCTCCCTTACAGCAGTGCCCCGCACACTTCCTTTTCACTGTCCCCTGCCCTTTCATTTTTCTCGATCATACATTCTCTTGTGATACACCACGGACTGACTTGCCATCTGTCCCTGCCTCCTGCTGGCAGGTGAGCTCTGGGAGGACAGGGGCTTTGTCTGTTTCGTTCACGGCTGCATCACCAGTACCCAGAATAGGGCCTGACACAGACACATACTTAAAGGAACAAACCAACTGCTGCAAAGGTCCAAATTAGAAACCCAAATGAGGCTTGAGAACTCTGATAGAAATAGAATTTTCAAATTCTGGTGAAATAAGAATCCTACTGTATTTTCTCTCTTCTCTTCTTGATCATTAGTTTTCTGAAGGCTAATTTCACAGCAACTGTGATGCTTAATTACACGGAGTTAAAACACTTTCTAACTCCCTGGCCAAACTGAACTCCTTGAGAATAGAAATCGTATCTTTAACATCTTGAAATCTCCGGTATTTTGCATATAGTAAATTCTGAATGGATGTTTATTGAATGAATAAATGGGCCTTGGACATGCAGAAAGGTAGACACAGAACAGAGAAAAAGATGTTGGTAAGGTGCACTTACAAAACACCTGCTGCATATAGTGCACTGTTCTAAGCACCACTGAGCAACAGAGAAGGCTTAGAAAGTTTATTTCCTGGCCAGGTGCGGTGACTCACACCTGTAATTCCAGCACTTTGGGAGGCCAAGGCAAGTGGATCACTTGGGGTCAGGAATGCGAGACCAGCTTGGCCAACATGATGAAACCTCATCTCTACCAGAAACACAAAAATTAGCCAGGCATGTTAGTGGGTGTCTGTAATCCCAGCTACTCCGGAGGCTGAGGCAGGAGAATCACTTGAACCCAGGAGGCGGAGGTCGCTGTGAGCTGAGATCCTGCCACTGCACTCCTGCCTGGGTAACAAGAACAAGACCCCATCTCAAAAAAAAAAAAAAAGTCTATTTCCTGTGCTTTAGGGATTTATAATCCACTTAGGAAAGATAAAACAATCATGTAATGTTTTTTACTTCCAACACACACAAAACAATAGGTTAAAGTATGATAAAGTAAGTTCATCAGCTTGTCTGCCAGTACAGTCAGTATTAGAATTACTCTGCCCCATCAACACCTTAGGTCCTGGTGCTAAGGATCTAAGATTGATAAGAATTCAACCTTGTCCTTGAGGAATTTCTGGTCTAAACATGATGAGGTCATTTCCACAACCTGGGCAAAGAGCTAGCATAGAAATCAGCACAGGGGGCACTGGGAACAAAACGAAGAATACAAAACCCCATGTTTCTCAACCTCAACCCCATGGACATTTTTTTTTAATTATTTTTTTAAATAGAGATGTGGTCTCACTGTGTTGCCCAGACTGGTTTCGAACTCCTGGGCTCAAGAGATCCTCCCGCCTCAGCCTCCCAAAGTGCTAGGATTACAGGCATGAGCCACCTCGCCCAGCCCCATGGATGTTTTAGACCAGATAATTCTTTGTTGTGGGAAGCTGCCCTGCGCACTGTGGGATGTTTAGCAACATCCCTGGCCTCTACCCACTAGATGCCAGTAGCGCCCCCTCAGCCATGACAACGAAAATCGTCTCTAGACTTTAGGACCAACTACGTAATTTGTGAGGCCCAAGGCAAAAAGGAAAGTGTGGGACCCTTCGTTCATAAAGCAGAGGAAAAGTGCCATTGAAGATACTCAGATATAAAGTATTTTCATTCCCTAGAGACAGGAACACTAGCAGGGTAAGTGAAAACCCTTGTAGGTGTCTAGTGGCCCCACTCTGTGACTCTGTACACACATGCAACCCACCACCTGCCATGTCCCCGCTCTGACCAGCCACTGGGCCATGCATTTGTCCTTCTGAAGCCATGGACGTCAAACCAGGGAACCCTTCCCACAGCTTGCTGCTCCAATCCATGGCAGATGGACAACCCCCAAGGGCATTACAACCATGGCACAAGGACACCCTTGGTCCAGAGGTGGGTAAAAAGCATGCCCCCCACGTAGCCTATTGCCTAATGCTTCATGGCACTGCCAGGCTGGGTCAGGGATGGCCACTGCCATGCCCCACTCTGAGATGCCATGCAGCAAAAACACCCTATCTATCTCAACCTCTCCATGCCCACACGAAGACCCCCTAAGGACACAGAGGGCAGTGGTGGTTGCTGAGTGGGAAGACAGAGCCCCAGCCAGGCCAGGAGCACCAATGGGTGGAAAGCTGGGGCCTGAAACCCACGCCAGAAAGGCAAGGAGACAGTGGGGGAGGGGGGCCACATGAACAAAGACTCTAAGCCCCCAGCATATGTGCTGTTGTTCCATCAGACTCCATCTACAAAACAGAAAGTCAAAGATAACACTATTAAGAATTTCAAGATGGCAGCTAGGCACGGTGGCTCACACCTGTAATCCTAGCACTTTGGGAGGCCAAAGCTGGTGGATCATGAGGTCAAGAGATCGAGACCATCCTGGCCAACATGGTGAAACCCCGTCTATACTAAAAATACAAAAATTAGCTGGGCGTGGTGGTGCGTGCCTGTAGTCCTAGCTACTCTGGAGGCTGAGGCAGAATTGCTTGAACCTGAGAGGCAGAGGTTGCAGCGAGCCAAAATTATGTCACTGAACTCCAACCTGGCAATAGAGTGAGACTCTGTCTCCAAAAAAAAAAAAAGAGAGAGAATTTCAAAATGGCAACTACAATGCATTAAACCCAAGCACATTCATGAAGCTGGCCCTACCAGACATTACCCAAGCCCCCCTAGGAGTCAAAACCATGCCCAGGTGAGAACCACTAGGGTCAGGTGGAGTTTCTCAAAGGACTTGAGCCTCTCAGCTGATCCCAGAAGGGATGGGGGCGGGGATTGGGGGGGAATGATTAGAAGGAAAAGAGCTAATTGGGAAAGCTTCCGGCAGCTTATGAATTTTAAACCACATTTTCAGGGAAGTTGCAAAGTCTGGTTTGGCTGGAAGGAGCTCTTCCAGGTGGAGGAAGTGGCAGGTGAACAGGTGGCGGAATGGAAATTAGCAAGGTGCCATAGGGGCTAGTAGGGAGAATGGTGTGGCAGGGGAAGTGTGCGGAAAGGGTGAATAAGAGAGGGGTCTTTTAACCTGATATAGATTCTATCTGAACCTTCCTGTTGCCCCATGGTGGCTTCTGGTGGACTTCTAGGCCTCCCCTGCATGTGGTGTGCCCTGTGACTCACTCCTCCTAAGGCCCTGCTGCGTGAAAGCTGAGGGACACCCATCAGCAACTTTGAAAAGGCTCCTTCCATGGAGACCCTCATCTCCGCCCTGGTTTCCTCCCCTCTGCAGTGCCCCACAACACCATCACTCACCTCCTGTGGGCAGAGGCTCCCTGGAGGGTCTCCATCAATGAACCCACTGGGACCCCTTCTCTCTAAGTGTGTCAACTTGGGCAGTCATCATCAAATAAGAGTTATTGAGAGCATATTGACAGCCTCTCTTCTAATCGTTTTATATATGTATTGACCATTTACTCTTTACAACCTCGCTGTTAGGTAAATGCTACCTCTATCCCCATTTTAAAGGTGGGAATGGTGAGCCCCAGAGAGGTTTGGTAAATTGCACATATACAGTTAGTGAGTTGTGAGTCCAAAATCTGAATCCTGGCAATCTGGCTCCAGAGTCTTCGTATTGAACCATTTCACTCAGCTTTGTAAGATGGAGATAATAAGGGGCTGGACGCAGTGGCTCATGCCTGTCATCCCAGCACTTTGGGAAGCCGAGGCAGGGAGATCACTTGAGGTCAGAAGTTCGAGACCAGCCTGGCCAACATGGTGAAACCCTGTCTCTACAAAAAATACAAAAATTAGCGGGGCGTGGTGGCGCATGCCTGTAATCCCAGCTTTTCAGGAGCCTGAGCATGAGAATTGCTTGAACCCGGGAGGCAGAGGTTGCAATGCGCGGAGATTATGTCACTGCACTCCAGCCTGGGTGACAAGGTAAGGTTCCATCTCAAAACAAAAACAAAAACAGTAACCTCAGATAATTTTAAGGATCAGATGAGATGACAGTGTAAACCTTCGCACAGTGATACAGTAATGTAGGTACACAATAGTCGCTACTATTGTTACTGTTGTTACAAGCATTCTTTAAAAAAATTAAATAATGGCTCATACCCCATTGAAAACTTTGAGATGCCTCATTGCCTAAGGAGAGAGGATGAGAACCCCAGGCCCGGCATTCAATGTTTGCTCATAACCACCCCGTCCTTACTTCCAGGTGTCATCGTCAGCAAGATTCCTCCATGGTCCAGGCAGCCCAGCTTGCCCGCCTCCCCCACTGCCTTATTACCTGCTTTCATGCTTGGCTCAGCTCTTCTTTCTGCCTGAAATGTTCTCTGGCTTCTCCTTGATGTCAAAATTCTATGTACTCTTCAAGGGCCCTGAGACCCCACAAAATTTTGTTGGTTCCCTTATTACTACTGACATTTGCTTCTATTTATTAATTGTGCCTGGGGGTTACATATACTATCTGGCCTGCCAATGTCTACACTGTCCTCCTTTTTACAGATAAGGAAGCTGAAGTTCAGAGTGTCAGTTTACCCAAGGTCACATCTGAAAAGCAGCAGAGACAGGTTTCAACCCAGATCAGGCTGACTCCAAGCCCCATGCTGTTCCCTATGGCAACTGCCTCTTGGCTAGTCCAGAAAGCCAGGCAGAGCTGCATTTGAATCTCAACCCGATCTGAGCAAGAACAAGCTCTGTGCAAGTCCAGCAGTTCAAGCATCAGTTGAGAAAACTAAAAATAGTAATAATAATACTGTCTCATGGGCAGTTATGAGGAGCAAATGAGATGCTTTGTGTGAAGCAATCAGCACAGTGCGATCATAAAGCCTGTTGCACTCTGTCTAGCAATAGAGGTAAGTGTGTCCATGTCTGTCTCTCCATCTGGATAACCAGCTCCCGTAGAGCAGGAAGTGAATCTGGTTGTTCCAGCAGTGCCAGACATCGACCGCATGCCTGGCGCAGAGCAGATGCTCCGTAAACCTTTGCTGCATTGACTCAGCAGCCCTGCATGACTTTTCACCCCCAGGCCTGGGAACAAGGCATAGTCACCAGAGCACAAAAGGATACCTCGGTCATCCTTTAATGGGAGGCTGAGCAGTAACTCTCGTGCCTAAGGCACAAGTCATCGACAGCACTCCTGACCAGACGCAGTAGGCTGAGCAGAGGCAGAGTTCACCTCTCTCCTGCTCTGCAACCAGGACCTCTAGAATCAGAGAAGAGACATCGGTGGGGAGAAACAGGATAACATCAAGTGGACAGAGGCTCTTGACTCACAAGTCGAACTCTTTCCTGGAACCCTTACATTTGAGGAAGGAAAAAGCCTTTGCCTCACCGGAGCATGGCAGTGGGAGTGGAAACTGGGGCGTCTTGTGTCTTCCTCTTAGTCCTGGTCCCTGTTCCTGGGCTGTGCTTTGTGCTGACGTTGTCATTATATAAACCCAATGTCCTGGAGAAAACACTGAGTTCTAGATGCAGAAGTCTCAGATGGTCATTCTGGCACCATTGGGGGTCATTTTTCTTCTGAGCCTCAGTTTCCTCATCTGTGAAATATGGATAGTAATACCTGCCTTGCTTTTTTTGCAGGACTCTCTTGAAGATGAAATGAAAGAGGAGAGCTCTTTGCACACCATAACATACTACACGATAGCATAGTTGTTTATGTGCCAGGTATCCCCTTTGACAGGAAAGACTTTGCTCTCCCTCGCCCTCGCCCCCCTCTCTCTCCTTTCTCTCTGTCTCCCTCTCTAAAGCAATCACAAGATTTCTCTGTGTGCTGAGACTTCTTAGGGTGCTTCTGTGCGTGCCCCTATCTATTTCGGGGCTCGGAAGGTGTCAAAGTGCCAGAAACAAGGCACTTAACATGGGATCCGGAGGTCCTCCGTGCAAGTCTGGGGTTCTGCTCCTTAACCCTTTGTGGGTCCTTGGGCCAATGGAGCTTCCATTTCCTCATCATTAAAGTGAGGATGGAGGATATTGCCTACTTCATAGGTCTGTGAGGAAGAAAAAGGGGCGAATGCAGTTAGGGTACCTCAATAGCACTTAAATATTAATCTGAAAACAGGTTCCAGAAAAGTCTGGTAAAGATAATTGCTTTTTTTCCTAAACACAATAACTTAGCCCATGATCATTTATTCAAGAAACATTTATGAAACACCTACTGTGTGCCGGGCCCACCATTTACACAATAAACATTCACAGGGCACCTTCTCTGTGCTGGGCCCACAGCCAATTTCATTTTTCATGGATGTTGTGATAAAAGAAAGAGGAGTAGACGGTTGCTCTGGAGCAAAGGCTCTTTATGGTAGGTGTAGTATTTATTAGTTTAATATCACACTAGGTTGCCGGTTTTTAATTTAATCTTTTACAAGCTACTGGGGATACCCTATTTCTAAAAAATGACCCAGCAGAAGGATGTGGGTTGTTGAATCAAAATGAGAGGGAAATCTTTACCTTTAGGAGTTTTCCTGGCAATCACCATCTAATAGCAGCATGCCTGGGAAATAAAAGCTCAGAGCTGAAAGGGGTCTCTAGAAAGGAAGCTGATGGCAGGGACTGGTGGGATCTGGGATCTTCCCGTAACCATTTGTTATTTCCTTATGGTGCTCCCCAGAGTGCTCCATGCAGAGTAGACACTCAGTGGTATTAGTGAACTCAGACCAGAAGTATTGCACTTTGACGGAAGGGAGGGAGAACATGAGGGGGTCTCTGAGCCATGTGCTGCGTTCGATGTGTTCCCAGCACGTGCCAACCCCACACAACGCATTTTTCTGTGTTACTTTATTTAATTCTTCCAACAACTTTATAAGGTATGAATTCCATTATCATCACTGTTTACCTCTGGTGACAGTATAAGGCTGAAAGAAATTTAGTAACTAGCCCAAAGTTATGCCCACACACTCCCAGAAAGCAGGTGGCCCATCTGACCCCAAAACTGATTCTCCCAGGGTCCTGTGCTGCATCTCTTGGGAAAGTAATTTATTCTCCCTAAATCTACTTCCTTATCCCAAAGAGGAAGAAGTAAAGGGGAAAGACTCTAAGGTCCCTTTTGGATCTGTGGACTTCTAGTGGCATAAGTGCTTTGTCCAGGGGTTGACATACTGTGACACATGGGCCAAATGCAGCCAGTTAATTGTTTTTGTAAGTAAAGTTTTATTGGAACACAGCCATACATATTCATTTATGTATTGTCAATAAGAACAGAGTTGAGTAGTTGTAACAGAAACCATCTGGCCCACGAAACCTAAAATATTTACTATTTTGCCCTTTATAGAAAAAGTTTGCTGACTCCTGGAATATGCTAAGCTATAGACTTTAATGATGATTAACTATAATGATGAATAGGAAAAAATCTGGAAGAACAAACAGCAACTATAAACTGCTGAGGGGGGTAAGATGATTTACACTGTTTACATTTTATACTTGGAGTTATTTATTTAATTTACTTTATACTAAGTTATAACTTACAAATGACAACATGCACAAATCCCACACGTATCCCTGGTGATGGATCCACCATCCCAATCAAAATGTAGAACCTTTTCTAGCACCCCAGAAACATCTAGCACCATGGATTCGTTTTCCCACTTTTTAACTTTATATAAATGGAATCACACAGTACATACTCTTTTGTGGCTGGTAAAAGTCATTATTTATTATTTAGAGAATTGGGTCTCACTGTGTCACTCAGGCTGAAGTGCAGTAACACAATCGTAGTTCAATGGAACCTCAGACTCCTGGGCTCAAGCAATGCTCCCGAGTAGCCAGGACCATAGGCACCCACCACCATGCCTGGATAATTTTTTTATTTTTTATTTTTGTAGAGACAAGGTCTTCCCAGGCTGATCTTGAACTCCTGGGCTCAAGCTATCATCCCACCTCAGCCTCCAAAGCACTGAGATTACAGGTATGAGCCACCACACCTGGCAAGTATTTATTTTTAACAGTATTGTCCAGAGGCAATCACATGTTCATTTACTCAGCAAGTTTTTTCTTGAGCGTCTACCATGCATCCACACCTCTCCAGGCACTGAGGAGTAAGACATGAGAAGATGCCTGCCCTCATGGGGTTTGCTCTCTGTGGTGTTTTTTTTTCATGGCTAGTCAAGGCTTCATGTCCACTACTACATGGAGGTCTGGCCTGAGCTCTTGGCCCATCTGCCCAAAGGCCTGCAAGTAGACACCCTAATAATGTAAGACCTTTTAGGAATTTCAAATTATAAAACAGTTGGAAGACTTGAATGGTCATCCAAACCAACTGGCCATTTTTCAAAGGTAGAATCAGAGACCCAGAGAAGGTGTTCACTAAAACATTAGGGGAAGTGAATCACCCAGAAAGGGATATTGTAGCCAGAAGAACCTCAGGCTCTTTCCAGAGCCTGAAGTCTAGAATGTTCTTCCAGGTTGCAACATCGTTCTCTAACAAGAAGGCCCCTGACTTCCTGCAGACCAGGTTAGGGTGATATTTATGTTTATCTCTAGAGATGATTTCATTTTGAGGGCTTCTAGATACTCTGTGAACCAATGAGAAAGCCTGGGAGAGTGGAGTGGCAGGGCGTGGAAATGACCAGAATCTCTCTTCTGTAAACAAAGAAATGCAACTGTAAAAAGTAGGGCAAAGACTGCGTGCACACATCAGAAAAGAAATATCACTTGTGCTGCTAAGTTCCAGGGGAAATGAGTTCACAGGAGCCACATTTGCCAGTCTGTGGAATGATGAGCACAGTGCTCAGAATGCCTTCAGAGAATGATGAGTTAACTGGATTTCAACTTATTTTATAACAGAGATTGCAACTCCCATTAAAAAAACCCTTGGGATTTGAACTGCAAATTTATCTAGTTTGAGTAGATGAAACTAATATGGTCTCTTCAAATTCAGTAGCTCTTAAAAACATGCTGGGGCTATAAGAGCCTAAATTAGACATCGGTTGCCTCAGTTCTCAGCGTGTTTTCAAGATGTGCCTCTTCTTTCTAAATACATGAGAGCCCACCCTATTCTAGGAACCTGTAGTTGCTAACTCGTCTAATCTTCACACAAGCACAGGAGAGTGTCATTATCATTTTACACAAGAGGAAACTAAGGATCAGAAAGATTATGTGACATGCCCAAAGTCGCACAGCAGGTAAATCAGATCTTGGGTTCAAGTTTAGTTCTGTTTGACTACTCCAAAGCCTGCCCTCTGCTCTCTGCTGGGTATCCTCCACCTCTCCCCCAAAGAATCCCCTCTTCAACTTCTCATCTCCCAAAGCAATGACAGCTAGAGACCTTCCTCTTTCATCTTAAAGCCCTGCTCGAAAGTTCTGAGCCTCAATCTCAACGCTTCTATTAATTTGCTAAGGTGGCTACAAGCAACCTGAGACTCTCTCATAGATTATTTTTCTATCTTTAAAATGGAGTTACTATATCAGTCCATTACCACTTTATTCTATGTGAAACATAAACAGATGTTATTTCAGTCCTACTCCATCTTCTTCTATTTGGGGGAAGTTTAACTGAAGAGTTTTTAAGACAGCTCACTTAGCATTTATGATCTGCATTTTGAAAGTCTACCTGCTGTTCTACTTTACACATCTCTTTTTAAATTCCCATATAAGGGGATTGGTGAATCTGTTTGAAGATCTATAGTACAGAACAATTACTTGATGAGCACTTATATTGCACCAAGTGGCATATTACAAGGTAGGTCTAGGAAGGAGGATTACAGGAAGTTCCTGGATATAAATAGCAGATTACCTGGAAAACATACCTGGACACTCATAGGAAGTTTGTCCTATCTGCTGAGTGAAATTTCCTGCACATTCACATAGTTAGCTGGGGTTTGGGGAAGAATGGGTTTGCTGACACCTGAATTTTGAGAGAGACTGAGGCTTGGGAGTCAGATGGGGCACACAGCAGCTGGAACTGCCAATCAAAGTTTTGTTGTTACAACAGAAGTGATTACTGTTTTTTAAATGGGTTTTCCCGGCTTAATACAGAAACTGATCTTCATTACACTTGCTCTATCCTGAGAGCAACTGAGAGACAGAAAAAGAGATTGTTCTCCAGGGACATTTACTCTGAACACTTCATTATCCTTCTTGAGGCAAGCTGGGTAGGCAGAGGATGTTATTCCATCGGGCAGAATTATGAGAGGCAAAGATCTGCCACCTATCACAACAAACTAGAAGGAAAGAAGGTGAAATGAAAAGCCAACATTTTCATGAAGTTATCACCCCATCTGGGACCCTGGGGAGTAACGGGTATCTGGAGGCTGAAGGATGGAGGGCTTCCTGAATTTGGGGTTTGCTTGTCTCAGGGAAAGAGGGGCTGAGATCAGTATAAACCTTCCCCAGGCTCCATGCACACAACCACCCCGCTTCTTCTGGCTCCCAGCACAAGTGGCCCAGGCACCTGTAGCACAGCCTGTATTTAAGAGGCACCCTAGCTCCTTAACAGCCTGACTTGATAAATTACACCATCAGCCCTTGTACACCTGGGAGATTTGATCCTGTCCCTAAGCAGATGAAAGCTGCTAGACTCTTCCTCCTCCTGCTGAAATTCCTCTCTATCCCTAACCTAACCTTACTTCCTCCTGGTTATCTTTCAAGGGTGGGAGAGGGAGGAAAATGTGCTTAGAAACTCCTTTGCAATTTTTCTGCTGATTCTGAAACCCTAGTCCCCCAATCTCTCCAACCCCAGCACTGTGTCTCCGATTCTGAAAACCCTAAGTTTCCAGAGAAACGCAATTTTATTACTGGAAACTGGCTTTGTGTTGTCCCAGACCAGGAAGTGTTGAACCACGTTATTAGACCAAGAGGTTGCACAAGTGGTTTCACTCAATAGACACAGCCGCCCCCCCCCCACCCCCCCAAAAAAAGTTATCAGCGGTATCTCCTTTTTGCAGATGAGGAAGCTGAGGCTCCCAGAGGGGAAGCGTTATGCTCTGCCCCAGAAGCTTTAGGTCTGTGTGTACTGGAAGCAAAGAAGCCCCTTCCCCTATTCTTCTACAGGTCAGGTCCTAGCCTGCAGGTTTGGGCGTGCCTCTTGCCGCCCTCCCCTCTTGCCGGTGCCCAGGAGGGAAGCAGGTGAAACTCCAATAGAACTGCAAGGCCTCTGCCTTCCTTCCTGGCCCAGGCCAGAGTGGAAAAAAACTTCTTTCCCTCAGCAGCTCTGTCGACACCTTCTCTACTAGGAGTGCAAGATTCCTGCCACTGCTGCAGTGACCGCGTCTGCTGTGTGTTCCCCGGCCCAGGGAACCGCAGATGTTCTGGAACTGCGAATAAACGAGAAATGAGTGGGCCCGGGGGGCACTCGGCTCCAAGTGGCCACCCAGCTGCAGGTCAGGCTTTGCTTTCACTGCCTCACCATCCTCTCCCAAGGCGGAGGCGCCTTGACATCCGGGTTTAAACCGGAGAGCGAGGCCCAGGAGTCCAGCTCCCCAGCTGTGTGGCCAGGCTGGGCGCCGGTGCAGCACGGCTGCTGGGGGAGCTCCACTTTGGCTACTCCCTCTGCCCATCAATTAGTCGGTTTCTCCTTCCAAGGGTCCTCCCGGCATCGTTCACCCTCGCCTACGCTCTCTGGCAGGCAGTTCTGCAAACCCAAACCGCCAGACCAGGCCAGGGAGGGTCTGGGGCCTGCAGAGCCAGTAACTAAGGCGGAAATGAATGCAGTCCCTCCAGGGCGCGCTCACCCCACCTAAGGCCACCTCACCTCCCCTCTGGCCCCGGCGCCCCTTCCCAAGTGGTCAGTTTCTCTTCCGCCCTGCGGGCTCTCCTGGCCCACCATCTGCGTCTGCTGGGACGCATCCAGGGTCTCTACTCTTCGCTTTATCCTGTGTCCCCTTCTTCCACGAGCACCCCAGCTTCTTCTGGCTCTCACCTGAGCCCCGAAGCGTAGCGTCTTCACTCTGGACTAAAGCAGAACTGAGAACCGGTGGAAAAGCCCTGCGCCTAGGCTGCAAGGCACTGGCTTAACAAGTCCAAAGGTTAGCTGAAGTTTGGCTGATAAACAGAACCAGGAAAAGAAGGTCTCCAGCCCCCCAGCGTGAGCACAATGGACCCTGGTAAAGGCCCGCTCCCGGCCCGGGTCTCCGGCTCTCCACGTCTGCCCCTCTGGCTCTCCCTCTCTCCGGGTTTCCCCCTCCCCACCATCATTTGCATCCACCCGAAAGCTGGGCCCTTCCCACTAATTTGCATATCTTATATGGCCTAATGGTGGCGATCATGGCAAGTTAGAAGTTTTCTGACTCCTCTCGGAGGAGACTCCGGGACCCCGGGGAGTAACAGGTGTCTGGAGGCTGAAGGGTGGAGGGGTTCCAGGATTTGGGGTTTGCTTGTGAAACTCCCCTCCACCCTCCTCTCTCGCACCCACCCACCCCCTCACCCCCTTCTTTTTCCGTCCTTGGAAAATGGTGTCCAAGCTCACGTCGCTCCAGCAAGAACTCCTGAGCGCCCTGCTGAGCTCCGGGGTCACCAAGGAGGTGCTGGTCCAGGCCTTGGAGGAGTTGCTGCCATCCCCGAACTTCGGGGTGAAGCTGGAGACGCTGCCCCTGTCCCCCGGCAGCGGGGCCGAGCCCGACACCAAGCCGGTTTTCCATACGCTCACCAACGGCCACGCCAAGGGCCGCTTGTCCGGCGACGAGGGCTCCGAGGACGGCGACGACTATGACACCCCTCCCATCCTCAAGGAGCTGCAGGCGCTCAACACCGAGGAGGCGGCGGAGCAGCGGGCGGAGGTGGACCGGATGCTCAGGTAGGCGCAGAGCGAGGTGCCGAAGACCCACCCGAACCCCTGGAGCCCCTGCCCCGGGCCTGAGTGACAGTGCCCCGGACCACACTGGCCAAGCCTTTTCCCACCAGAGGAGTCCCCCGGGGGGCGCTCTGCTTCTCTCCCAACCCCTGGACCCTTCCCAACCCCTTAGCCGGACCACCCTGCGGCCCACCAGGCTTCTTCTCCCCAGGCCCAGGCCAGCGTCGGGGACCCAAGGGCTTTCCCCGCGGGGCCGGGGCTCACCCGGGGAGAACGGGAGCTGTGGAGCCTTTTGCCGGGAGGTTTGCCCACGCGGCTGAAGGTGCGAGTGGGTGCAGTGAAAACCGCTGTGACTTCCCGGGAGCGGAGGCTCGCGCCGCTACCAGCCCCAGGCCGCGCACTTTCCTGCGCGCTGTCCCGGGTCTAGAAAGCCGCAAGTCGGCCTCGGACACATTGACCTGCATGGTGACCTGCAGTTCTTTGCCGAGAGACAGGCAGAATCCGGGGCCGGGATCTGGGAGGCGAGTTCCTGGTGGGCACGCTTGTTAGCAGCGCCCATACAAGGCCCGGAATTGCCCGGGATCCCCAACGCAGGTTTAGATTTGCAAAGGGATTGTTGCTTGTAGGGTCGGGGTGGACCCGCGCGGGGCAGAAGAAAGCAAGCCGGGTGGTGCGGGGGCGACCTCGTCTCAGACTTCAGTTCACAGAGGATTTGGTCTCCGTCTGAGAAAGGAGGGCGTTTCCGGACCTCGCTGCCCACCCCCAGCCTCTCCCCGGGAGGTCAGGCCGGCTGGTGATCTATCCCCGGGGCCGGGATCGTTTGTGAGTCCTCCCCGGCCGCCCTTAGGCTTTGACAGCTGGTTACTAATTATCTAAGGAGCCGAGCGGTTCCCTGAGAGCGCACGTTGCTCCCGGGCCACTCCGCTGTAGGACGGAGCCCACCGTGTGGCCTCGGACACTGAAGCGCCGCGATTTCGAGCCTGAGCCTGTCCGCAGCGGCAGTTCGGGGTGGGGTCTGACCTTGCATTTGAATTTGCGATCCGAGGGTCTGGCGTTTTGCCCTCTAGCCAAAACAATCGGGGGAACTTGTAGATTTTTTTTCCCCCAAACATACTTTGCTATAATTTATAGGTTTGAGGTTTCTCCCTCGCCGCTCTCCCGCCCGGAGGCGATTTCTCTCCGACTGGGAGAGAACTCCTGCCAGAGAGCTCCGTGACGCGGGAAGGCTAAGAGGGGTCGAGCGAGTGGCCCCTAGGAGCGGCTGGGGAGCCAAGGCGGCCGGGAGGTCGCTCTGGGCCTGGCGGACGATACTGGCTCCCACCGCCGGCCACCGGGGGCCACAGGGCCTAGGCCCTCCTGCCCCGCCGCCGGCGCCCGCTTTCTAGCGCGGCGCTGGAAATACCTAAGGCGCACCTCCGCGCCGGGTCCCGCGCCGGGCTGGGCGCAGCTGAGAAGTAACATAAACTGCAGCACGTGGAGTTGGGGTGTTATTAATTTATTTCTATAAATCATCAACAGAAAGATACACAAAGAGTCGTGATTAGGTTGAAAAGAGAGGCGGGTTATTCATTGGTGAAGTTGTAAACGCGGCTTAGAGGGGGAAGGAAATCAAAACGCGGGCGCGGGGCTGCTGGCCGCTCCCAGCGTGCACCCAGCCAGGCGCCCCGTGCCGCCCCGCTTTCCCGCCGCCCCGGCGCCGGACCCGGGCTCTCTGAGCGCCTAAGCCGTCTGCGGAGCTCCGGGGTCGCCGACATCCTCAGGCCGGGCGGGCGGAGAGCCAGGCCCGGCCCAGGGTCCTCAGACCCCAGCCCCCTTCTTCCCTCCCCCAAAGCTCCGGGCTCCAGCAGGGCAAGGAGGAGGACTGGGGAGCCGGAGACCCTCGCCGAGTTGGAGACGCGGGACCGACCTGAGGCTTTTTTTTCCCGTCCCGAGCGGGTGCTGCCTTTCCTCCCCCGCTCCCGGGAGTGCCGGACTTTAAATTAAAGTAATTTTTCAAGAAATCGTTAGCGGTTCCCAGGTCACGGCACAGTGGGTTCCCGAGCCCCGAGCACACGCACTCCCTTATTTTGCCCACCGTGTTCCCTTAAGACGAAAAGCAAAGAGAAAGCGAAGTCGCGTTTTGGAG
Organism: Cheracebus regulus; assembly: GCA_963574635.1. Classification (NCBI taxonomy): domain Eukaryota; kingdom Metazoa; phylum Chordata; class Mammalia; order Primates; family Pitheciidae; genus Cheracebus; species Cheracebus regulus. The sequence continues at coordinate 10,426 of CAUYQU010049187.1, read as the reverse complement.
TTCCCGGAGTTCTCGTAAATCTCCTGGAAGAGAAAGGCGGGGAAGGAAGGTCTGGGCTGCGAGTTTCCCGGTCCCCGGCTCCGGGCGGGATCTGGCTTTGCTCGCGGCCTCGAGGCGGGCGCACCTGGGGCGTCTGGAAAGTGGGCTGCGTTCTGAGAAGCCGAAGCTGGGGCTCCTTAACTAACGCGCCGCGGACTGCACAGGGGTCCGGGCTTCTCTGCTCCGGGGAAGCAAAGGCATTGTTTGAGAAGGAGCGAGCTGGACGGACCCTGAGGGCGCCGCGGCCGGTGTTTGACACCTGCGCTCGGGACACAATGGCCGCTGGAGCTCCTCGGACCCGTGTCTTTATCCCTGTTAGGAACCCCTGAGCCTGAGCTGTGTTTTCAAATTAAAAATAACCAGCTCTCCCGGATCTTCCCGGCGAGCACACGTGAATTCTGGGGTCTGAGAGCTGTAAAGGTATAACTGCGCCATCTTTTAAGTCGGGCTTAAAGGTTTCACCATCATTTATAAGGTTTTCCTGGTCTTTCTTTTTTCCCTTCCCGATTGTTGAGCTAATTCGCTGTTTCCATAGAACCATTCCCACTTAGGACAGTACCCTATTTTTCTAGGTTTCTTAGGCACACAAAATGAACACAGGTAAAGGCATTTAAACAAAAGAAAAATAGTCGAAGAATTTGCTAAAGCAATATTAACTTTTGAAATGCATTTTCCCCCTAAGGTTCAAAGCTTCTTGCTCGTAACGGTTGAAAGTGTTTTTCCACCCTAAAAATATCTGTGGAAATATTCACCAGAAATAAGCTTTTAAATGATCTGTGATGTTTACATAGATATGTCTAAAACGTTTATTACATTGTTTTCCTCTTACTGTGAATTCTCCACGTTTTAAACTGTAACTCATTTTCTCATTTTTTGTTCTTGTTGCTACTTCCTTATATTGTGTACTTGGAAAGTACCTTTATAAATATTTCAGAAATTCGTTCTGATATATAATTAATATAAAAAGTTTGCATTTCTCAAAAACATCTCTATCAAAGCCTGTGTTCTCACGAATTTAATATGAAAGGCTTGCTAAAGTAATCACAACTACCTAAATGCTTACAAAGTATGTTCAATTACTGGGTTTTTATTCATTAAACAAAATTAATTTTATTTGACATATTAAAGGCACTATTTGGAAATAAAATTGGTTATTACCTTGCAATTCTGTCTCTATTTCAGCCTCTACTTTACACCGGTTTTTTTGTTGTTGTTTCACCTGAAACTAGTTTTCCCTTAATTTTTTTTTAAATGTTCTATCAGTCTAATACGTACATCAACATACAGTAATGGGGTGCTGGCTTTTGCAAGTTAAATATGTACCTGCATTAAATAAATGGTAAATGTGTATATATTGCTTCTTTAGTACTTATGTATCGCACACTATTTTCTTAATTTCTACTTTTAAGTTATCTTTTCAAAGTACCTGTTCAATAAGCAAGAAAAGATATTAGCAAAGTTGAAACCATTCTAGACAAAGTTCAAAGGTGCTAAAACCAGCAATTTGCACACCTGTGTTTATGAGAACTGAAAAGTATAACCATGTTCTTATCCCGTGCTTGCAATTTGTGAGAAACATGATAATACAGGAAAACAAGGCATCTGAAATTGTTATGTTGGAAATTGAAATTATTTGTCCCCATTAGCCCATTAGATTTTATTTGGGAGGCGGGGCTGTGGATTTCTTTTCTTTTTTCTTTTTTAACTTTACTTGCCTCACCTCAGTGTGTGCTCCTCTAGTCCCAAGGAGGTATGACATCGTAATTTGGAAAACTTTTCTAAAACTCTGAAAACTACTTACTATTTGGCTAAGACTTGCTTCTCAGAAGGTGAATACACACATTTTACCTCTGTTTTATAAGAAGGAAAATAATGTAGGAGAGGTTGAAGCTAAAATTGGGCAAATTCAAAAACTGATGCTATCCCACTTCATTGTAGAATCGGTGAGTCCAGCCCCAAGCTAATGGCATCCCCACTTTCCCGCGGGCCTCCTGCCTTTCAAGTCTCCCACATTCCAGGAAAATGAAAGAAAGCAAAATAAAACGGCCAGGCGAGGTGGCTCACGTCGGTAATCCCAGCACTTTGGGAGGCCAAGGCCGGTGGATCACCTTAGGAGTTTGAGACAAGCCTGGCCAACATGGTGAAATCCTGTCTCTACTAAAAATACAAAAATTAGCAGGGTGTGGTGATAGATGCCTGGGAGCTACTCGAGAGGCGGAGGCAAGAGAATCACTTGAACCCAGGAGGCAGAGGTTACAGTGAGCTGAGACCATGCTGTTGCACTCCAGCCTGGGTGACAAGAGCAAAACTCTGCCTCAAAATAAATAAATAAAACAAGAGCCTTTCTTTATTATTATTATTATTTAAAAATTTAATTTTTCCTTATATTCTTTAAAAGACATCTACCAGAAAGAGCCTTTCTTTTTGCTTAGTAAGAGAGAGTGGTGATGGTGCTTTTTTATTCCTGAAGATGGGAAGTCATCTTTTGTCTGCTAACCTCGGAAGCAAAGGGTGAGGTGTACTGTACAGGGGTCATCACCTTCTCTTCTGTTTAGCTTCTATTTTGGCCTAATATCTAGGCCAAAGTTGTGGCAGAGACAGGTGGAAAACTCAGAGTTTTGCATAGAGTATAGGCAGCACCCGCTAGGAAGAGAATATTTCTCTCCTGATGTCTCCCACTAGTACCCTAACCATCTGCTTGTCTGTCTAGTGAGGACCCTTGGAGGGCTGCTAAAATGATCAAGGGCTACATGCAGCAACACAACATCCCCCAGAGGGAGGTGGTCGATGTCACCGGCCTGAACCAGTCACACCTCTCCCAGCATCTCAACAAGGGTACCCCTATGAAGACCCAGAAGCGTGCTGCCCTGTACACTTGGTACGTCAGGAAGCAACGAGAGATCCTTCGACGTAAGTGTTTTCATTCTGCCTCTGCCTCAACCTGAAGTGACCTTTGCCCTCTCACCCCATGGGCTGCCTCAGTTTCCTTTTTACCAACAAGGTCTTGTGAGCACTTGGCAGATATAGGGAAGTTGGCAGGTACATTGGTGGTTGCTGTACAGTAGATTGGCTTCTGTCATGTTCTTTGATCACAGACCCTTGCTACCCAGCCAGTTGCTCTGAGGAGCCCATCAGTGTATGCAGTGTACCTTAAACTTTTTGGACCCTCCTTCCAACATCCTTCTCTTTGAAACCAAGTAGTTGACAGAGTGTAATATCTTTTCCCAGAGAAAGCCAAGCATCTCCCCTTGATACATGACCATCAGTCAATTTCCAAAGAAGACATTTTGTTGCAATCAATAATATTGATTACTCCTACTGTTAATTTCCTCCTCTCTGGAAAAAGTATAAACAATAGAAGGCACTTATATCGAGAGATATATTCAGAACTTTACCCTGTTCTGGGGGGATGGCAGGAGGGACTGAGTCCTGAGGCAATTTAAGGTGCTTACTCACATTTACCAAAGTTGGTATAGTGTGGGGACCTTAGCTGATGACCCTGCTCATGAAGAAGCTACTTCTGGCTAAGGCACGGCACAGGTAAAGTGTCTGCATTTGGAACTCTGGCACATCAATTCTTGTCATTCCCATTCCCATCCCAAAGTTTTTTTTCTGTGCCAAGATTTCTTCCCCTGAATAATTCTGAAAACTTTTGGTTTTGAAGTCTAGGGAAGTGTGAACTGCATTCGAATCACAAGAGTAGAAATGACATACTGTCTGTATTTGAGGAAAGTATTCTTTGACATTACACTTTCATTACATTGATCCAGTCCTTTTCCTAATAAAATTTTGTATCAGTTTTGACTCTCCCCACACACTATCCTCTGGCTTTATCTAGGCTTCTCTGCCTTTATCAGGATGTCAGTTTCCACCACTTTCTAGGTTGGGCTTTTTCCCTCTTGTTTCTTGAAATTATTCTTGTTTTCTGTTACACACTGCTCTGAAATGACTGTTTCGGTATTTATCTTCTCAACGCCCCTGGGCTGGTGAAAGGAAGGGTTTTAGGTGTTCATTTCATATTGTGGTGTTTGTGGTTTTGTCGGGAGCATTATATGAATAGATTAGAAGGAGCAATGTGAGGGCTGTTTAAGCCTCAAAAAATTCTCAGGAGCGACTGTCTCCAAAGACCCAACAACCCTTGGGCCCTGCCCAACTGAAGCTTTGTGCTGCATCTCCAGTCTGAGCTGCCTCTCTATGTTCAATGAGAATTTCTTCAGAAAGAAGAAGGAGGCAGGAAAGGCAGGCTGGAAACTTCTAAAAAGACGGAGGTCCAGAAAGTTTCTCAAGATACTTAGGAAGGGACATTTTACAAATACAACAGTCTCTCCAAGAGATTGTTGTTATTGTTATTTTGTTTTAAAGTCACATGAGATATAAAGCTTAAGAAACATTCCTTCATTCTGTAACTATTATATAAGCACCTATTATGTGCCAAACGCTACACTAAGCTGTGGAATACATAGATTATTTTCTCCAGGGACTTACCTGCCATCCAGTGAGGAAGTGGAGATGTTTGAGTAAATAATGACATTCACTTTCTAAGAGCTATTATAAAGATATACACAAGGAACAGCAGGGGAATTGCTAAATTGCCTGGAGACATCATGGAAGGCTTCCTAGAAGAAGTGACATTCAAATAATGTCTTGTAGGATGAATATAAGACATGCAAGTATGATATAAGAATTAGGAAGTAAGAGAAATAAAAGAGGGACACAAGTGAATGGGGTGGGGAGAAGGAAGAAGAGAGGGGAGAGAATACAAAATGATACATGATGGCCAGGCACGGTGGCCCACGCCTGTAATCCCAGCACTTTGGGAGGTTGAGGAGGGTGGATCACGAGGTCAAGAGATCAAGACCATCCTGGCCAACACAGTGAAACACCCCATCTCTACTAAAAATACAAAAATTAGCTGGGCGTAGTGGTGCATGCCTGTAATCCTAGTTGCTCAGGAGGCTGAGGCAGGAGAATTGCTTGAATCCAGGAGGTGGAGGTTGTAGTGAGCTGAGATCCTGCCACTGCACTCCAGCCTGAGCGACAGAGTGACATTTTTTTTTCCTCAGGAAAAAAAAATGATATGTGATTACAAATTTCTTTGAAAAACTGAAAATAACAAATGGTAATATTCATGGGGTCCTCTACACACACATAATCTCTTTGTTCAGGCTGGCCCCCAAGCCTACAAAAAGGCTACTGAAGCCAACTTCCCCAAGGTAATTTTCATGGGCAGTGAACATTTCCTTCCCCAACCCCAATTAATCTGAAGGGTAGTAGAGAATGGTCGGTGGCGGCTAGAGGGAGTATATGTGGGAGCCTAGTTCTTCAAAAATTGAGAGGGGCTAGAGCCAAGCCCCTGAGGTCAGCGGAACCTGAATGGTTCTGAGCACCCACAGGCAAGCCCACCTGGCTGACTGGGAGACATACTGGGTTCTGAACACTGTTCAGGCTGCTGCCTCCTCAAAGGGCAGGTAAGAGACTGAGGCAGCCCCCACACTGTGGAGCAGCTGTTAGTGTCTCACACCCACCTGACACAAAGCTTCAAGAGTCGGTTTTGTCACCTCCACACAAGTCAGATCTGAAGGGTGTGTGGGTGCATGGTTTGGGTTTTGTTTTTGTGAGAGTGAGAGGTGATGCACAGGCTGGTGGTTAGGAGCCTTAAGGCCTGCAAGCTGGGCTCAGGTCCAGACTTCTGCCACAAGTCTGTATGACTTCGGGCAAGTCACTTAAGCAGTCTGAACCTCAATTTCTTCATCTGTAAAATGGAGATGGCCATACTTCTCACATGGAGAGGTTGTAAGAATTAGATAAAGGGATATATTTAGAGGATTTTGCACAATACTTTACCATAGACATGGTTCAGTAAATGTCACTGTTATTGTGTCTGTTCACATTAAATGAAAAAAAACTCATGACCCTTGGGACAATCCACACTGGATTTGCCATTGGTGACTCCACCAGTGCCACACAGGCCCACAGGGAGGAGAGGAGGCATTGTGACAGACCTCCCTGAGCAGGGAACGTCTCTTTCTCCCCCTTTGATTTCCCCTCAAGTAACTGCATTTAGAGAACTACTGTGAAACCAAAAACTATAGCGGGGCAAAAGCACTTTGAAAAGTACAGTCAGGTGGGGCATGGTGGCTCACACCTGTAATCCAAATGCTTTGGGAAGCTGAGGTGGTAGGAAGAAGACTGCTTGAGGCCAGGAGTCTGAGACCAGCCTGGGCAACATAGCGAGATCCCGTCTCTACAAAAATATATTTTTTAATTAGTCAGATGTGGTGGCTTGTGCATCTGTAGTCCCAGCTACTTGGGAGGCTAAGGTGAGAGGATGGCTTGAGCCCAGGAGGTCAAGGCTGCAGTGAGCTATGATCGTACTACTGCATTCCAGCCTGGGTGACAGAACAAGACTTTGTCTGAAAAAAAAGAGTGTTAGGAATTTGGGCCAACATTGCCATCATCCTGACTAGGGGTAGATATTCTAAAAGACGAGTTAGTGCCCCTAAGCTTTCAGTCAGTTTCATTTCACTGCTGGGGAGTCTAAGTGATGAGGGAATTAAGCAACTTGGCTGGGGCCCCACATGATCCCACCAGCAGTGACTTCCTGCTAGTAAGTTTGGCAGGGATCTCTCAGGTCTCTAATGGCATTGTTGGGCCACTGAAAACAGAGCCCTAAGGTGGCCTAAGAATCCTCCAAGGTGAATGGGCCCAAATCAAAGGCCCCCCAGTGACACGGTCAGTCCACAGTTAAACAAGGCCCAACACCACCTGCAGTTGATATCCCAAGTCCTGGCTGATTAGGGCCCTAACCATTCCTCCTGGTGGACCTAAATGGAAATGAGCCTCAGATAGGTGATAAGTCAGTCCCTGGCTGCTGGAGGTATACAGACTGGAGAACCACTCAGTGGGGGGTTGTAGAGGGAATTCAAACGTTAAGTAATTGCCTGACTTGAACCTTGAGGATTTTGGATCCAGTTGTCCAAAGGAACGAGGATAGGATGTACACAATGGTACATGCAGAGGTTATCACAAAAGAAGGTGGTAGCCTTCCACTCTTTGTGACCTGCAGGAGTAATTCCAGGAACTGAGAAAGACATCAAGGCCAGGCTCGGTGGCTCACGCCCATAATCCCTGCACTTTGGGAGGCCGAGGCAGGTGGAAAGCCTGAGGTCAGGAGTTCAAATCAGCCTGGCCAACATGATGAAACACCATCTCTACTAAAAATACAAAAAAATAACCATGTACGGTGACTCACACCTGTAATCCCAGCACTTGGGGAGGCCGAGGAGGGTGAATCACAAGGTCAGGAGATAGAGACCATCCTGGCCAACATGGTGAAACCCTGTCTCTACTAAAAATACAAAAATTAGCTGGGCATGCTGACACTCACCTGTAGTCCCTGTACATGGCAGGAGAATTGCTTGAACCCAGGAGGCAGAGGATCTTGCCACTGCACTCCAGCCTGGCGACAGAGCGAGACTCCATCTCAAAAAAAAAAAAAATAAATTAACATCCAGAACATAGGGACCCAGAGCTGCAAAATGAATGTGTTATGTGTCTTTGCTCAGCAGAGTGCTTAGCCTTTATGTTTATTCATCTGTAAAATGGAAATAATCACCCCTGATGAGCCCTGCTTCATGCAGATGTGAAGACGAAGACAGCAAAGCTTTCTTCTTCAGTAATGTAAATATCAAATCTCATTTAAACCATGTAGGCTAAGACACCACCATTGGGCCAAGCTGCTGGTTCTCGTTCGTTCCACAAAAATCTCCTGAGGGTCACAGTAGGCCTGGACCCAGGGAATTGGACAGGCAGGGAGCGTCGTTTCCAGCTAATTAAACACCACTCCCAGACAGGTCCTGTGTTTGTAGTCTTTGAAATTATTTGCGATCTAAAGCACATCTTTTCTTTCTAATACAAAGCTCCAGTTGTATTTATTTCAAAGCATGATCCCAAAGTGCTGGGATTATAAATGTGAGCCCCCATGTCTGGCTGGTAGTTAACATACAGAAAGAACTCTGTTGAGTCCATGGGGGTAGAGTGGACTAGACAGATCTGACCAATGCTTACTCTCCTGCCAAGTTTCCTTTGGGGCCACTGCATGTCTGACAATTGGTAGAGGCCAGATCTAGAGTCTGTGGCTCAGGAAAAGTTTTACCCTGGCCTGTATAGAGGTCAGACACACAATTTTTCACTTCTAAAGTGAAATTCTGAAATTTTCACTTTAGAAGTGAAAATCGTGAAAGTAATTTTTTTCTAAAAACCTGACTTTATAACGTAGATAGCTAGGATATAGGAAAAGGGAGGGGAGGTGAGGAGTGCTAGCTACAGCCTCTGAATATTTCATACAAGTGTGAATTGTACCTTTGGACGATTTTCCCCTTGACATGAGACTTGATTAAGCTCCCCTACTTGATATCAAAATACAAGAGGTTGAGGATGTAGAGCGTTGCTTCATGTCTGAAGACCAGTGAGCCAAAGGGGAAAAAAATAATTTTCTTAAAACAATGGCTGGCTATGTTTGAGCTCTTTCAAAGAAAGGAAAAGAGTGGCTTTGCTGGAGCAACTGAGGCAGGCAATAAGGGCCCGTGCGGAGGCCTCCCCCTCTGCAGTTCCACTTGCAGTGAGAGCAGATTGCAGAGCTTAGTTAGATGAGGGGAATAAAGGTGTCTTCGTCTGTTGTCTGTCTGTCTGTCTGTCTGCTGAGTGAAGACTACAGACCCTATCAAATCTACTCCTTTCTCTTTTCAGAATTCAACCAGACAGTCCAGAGTTCTGGAAATATGACAGACAAAAGCAGTCAGGATCAGCTGCTGTTTCTCTTTCCAGAGTTCAGTCAACAGAGCCAGGGGCCTGGGCAGTCCGATGATGCCTGCTCTGAGCCCACCAACAAGAAGATGCGCCGCAACCGGTTCAAATGGGGGCCCGCGTCCCAGCAAATCTTGTACCAGGCCTACGATCGGCAAAAGAACCCCAGCAAGGAAGAGAGAGAGGCCTTAGTGGAGGAATGCAACAGGTAACACCATCAGAAGCTCATTCGGGCAGGTAGGCAGGCACATGGACCCAGGATCCATCCACTCGCTACTGGGATATTGAGATACTGGTTATCCAGATAAGTGTGGCTAAATCAGAGCTTCCCAAAGTATGTTTCACAGAACCCCCAATATCAGTTCCTTAATCACTAAGTCTGAGAACCATCATATGGATACTTCCACTTAGAGAGTCACGACGTACATTTATGTAAATAGATAGATATAGATATATATTTTTTGAGACTACGTCTTGCTCTGTCACCCAGGCTGGAGTACAGTGGCATGATCTCAGCTCACTGCAACCTCCTCCTCCCGGGTTCAAGCGATTCTCCTGCCTCAGCCTCCCAAGTAGCTGGGACTACAGGCACCTGCCACCACGCCCAGCTAAGTTTTGTATTTTTAGTAGAGACGGGGCTTCACCATGTTGGCCAGGATGGTCTCGATCTCTTGACCTCATGATCTGCCTTTCTCGGCTTCCCAAAGTGCTGGGATTACAGGCATGACTGACCGTGCCAGGCCCATACATTAATATATTAAAGGCTCCAAGAAGCCCTGCAGTCAAGAAACCCACTTCACTTTGTGAATTGGTTGTTAACTGTGGAATCTTTGGTAGAATACAAACAACCCCATGAATTATTATTCTAGGGAAGATACTCTGGAGAATGCTGATATAAAATATGATATCTGTGAAGTGAAAATTGTGTGTTTGGCCTCCATACAGTCCCTTAGCCACAGACCACAGACTCTAGATTTGGCCTGTAGCAATTATCAGATATGCAGTGGTTCAAAAGGAAACTTGGCAGGAGAGTAAGAATTGGTCAGGTCTGTTCAATCCACTCTGTCCCCACTGACTCAACAGTTTTTTTTTTTTTTAATATGTTAACTACCACCCAGGCATGGGGGCTCTCACTTATAATTCCAGCACTTTGGGAGGCCGAGGCGGGAGGATTGCCTGAGCCCAGGAGTTTGAGAACAGCTTGGGCAACATGGCGAGACCCTATTTCTATTTAAAAACAAAAAACTATGTGTTATTTATTTATTTTTAAGATGTGGTCTTGCCATGTTGCCCAGGCAGATCTTGAATGGGGCTTAAGTGATCCTCCTGCCTTGACCTCCCAAGCAGTTGGGGTTACAGGCTCTAGTGCCCAGATATTTAAAGAAAAAAAAAAAAAAAAAAAAAAAAAAAAAAAAAAAAAAAAAAAAATATAAATGGGTGGGGAATATTTTTTATGGGGTTTATGTTTGAATGCGGAGTTTCCCCCCCAAGCCTTTGGGTTTTCCGCGTTTTCGGCCCACTTTTTTAAAAAAAAAAAAAAAAAAAAAAAAAAAAAAAAAAAAAAAAAAAACTATTAGAAAGT
>CAUYQU010049184.1:0-17689 GCA_963574635.1 Cheracebus regulus | reverse complement strand
CTTTGTCAAATGGGTAGATTACAAAAATTTTTTCCCGTTGGTTGCCAATTCACTGTAATGATGGTTTCTTTTGCTGTACAGAAGCTCTGGAGTTTAATTAGATCCCGTTTGTCTATCTTGGCTTTTATTGCCATTGCTTTTCATGTTTTAGTCATGAAGTCCTTGCCTATGCTTATGTCCTGGATGGTTTTGCCTACGTTTTCTTCTACTGTTTTTATGGTGTTAGGTTTTATGTTTAAATCTTTGATCCATCTGGAGTTAATTTTAGTGTAAGGTGACAGACAGGTGTCCAGTTTCTGCTTTCTGCACATTGCTAGCTAGTTTTCCCAACACCATTTATTAAACATGAGTCCTTTCCCCTTTGCTTGTTTTTGCTGGGTTTGTCAAAGATCAAATGGTTGTAGATGTGTTGTGTTTCTTCTGGGGTCTCTGTTCCATTGGTCTATGTCTGTTTTGGTACCAGGACCATGCTGTTTTGATTACTGTAGCCTTGTAGTATAGTTTGAAGTCAGGCAGTGTGATGCCTCCAGCTTTGTTCTTTTTGCTTAGGATTGTCTTGGCTATGCGGAGTCTTTTGTGATTCCATATGAAGTTTAAAGTGGTTTTTTCCAGTTCTGTGAAGGTCATTGGTAGCTTGATGGGGATAGTGTTGAATCTGTAAATTACTTTGGGTAGTATGGCCATTTTCATGGTATTGATTCTTTCTAACCATGAGCATGGAATGTTTCTCCATCTGTTTGTGTCCTCTCTTACTTCATTGAGCAGTGGTTTGTAGTTCTCCTTGAAGAGGTCCTTTACATCCTTTGTTAGTTGTATTCCTAGGTATTTTATTCTCTTTATAGCAACTGTAAATGGGAGTTCGCTTTTGATTTGGCTGTTTGTCTGTTATTGGTATATAGGAATGCTTGTGATTTCTGCACATTGATTTTGTATCCTGAGACTTTGCTGAAGTTGCTTTTCAGTTTGAGAAGATTTTGGGCTGAGATGATGAGGTCTTCCAGATATACAATCATGTTATCTGCAAATAGAGACCGTTTGACTTCCTCCTTTCCTAATTGAATACCCTTTCTTTTTCTTGCCTGATTGCTCTGGCTAGAACTTCCAATACTATGTGAAATAGGAGTGGTGAGAGAGGGCATCCTTGTCTATTGCCTGATTTCAATAGGAATTCTTCCAGCTTTTGCCCATTCAGTATGATATTGGCTGTAGGTTTGTCATATATAGCTTTTATCATTTTATGATACATTCCATCAATACCTAGTTTATTGAGAGTTTTTAGCATGAAGCGCAGTTGAATTTTATCAAAGGCCTTCTCTGCATCTATTGAGATAATCATGTGGTTTTTGTCTTTGGTTCCGTTTATGTGATGGATTACATTTATGGATTTCCGTATGTTGAACCAGCCTTGCATCCCCAGGATGAAGCCCACTTGGTGGTGATGGATAAGCTTCTTGATGTGCTATTGCAATCTGTTTGTCAGTATTTTATTGAAGATTTTTGCATCGATGTTCACCATGGATACTGGCCTGAAGTTTTCTTTTTTAGTTGAGTCTCTGCTTGGTTTTGGTATCAGGATGATGTTGGTCTCATAAAATGAGTAGGGAGGATTCCCTCCTTTTGTATTGTTTGATACAGTTTCAGAAGGAATGGAACCAGGTCTTCTTTGTACATCTGGTAGAATTTAGCTGTGAACCTGTCTGGACCTGGACTGTTTTTGGTTGTAGGCTATTGATTGCTGCCCTACTTCAGCCCTGGTTATTGGTCTATTCAGGGTTTCAACTTCCTCCTGGTTTAGTCTTGGTAGAGTACAAGTGTCTAGGAATTCATCCATTTGTTGCTGGTTTACTGGTTTATGTGAGTAGAGCTGTCTGTAGTAATCCCTGATGGTAGTTTGTATTTCTGTGGAACTGTGGTGATATCCCCTTTATCATTTTTTATTGCATCTATTTGATTATTCTCCCTTTTCTATTAATCTGGCTAGCAGTGGTCTTTTCAAAAAACCAGCTCCTGGATTGATTTTTTGAAGGGTTTTTTGTGTTTCTATCTCCTTCAGTTCTGCTCTGATCTTATTTCTTGTCTTCTGCTAGCTTTTGAGTTTTTATGATCTTGCTCCTCTAGCTCTTTCAATTTTGACGATAAGGTGTCGATTTTAGAACTTTCCTCTCTTCTCTGGTGGGCATTTATTATAACTATAAATTTCCCTCTCGACACTGCTTTAAAGGTGTCCCAGAGATTCTGGTAAGTTGTGTCTTCATTCTGGTTGGTTTCGAAGAACATCTTTATTTCTGCCTTCAGTTCGTTGTTTATCCAGTCGACATTCAGAAGCAAGTTGTTCAGTTTCCAAGCGGCTGTGCAGGTCTGAGTGTGTTTCTTGATCCCGAGTTCTAGTCTGATTGTGCTGTGGACTGATAGACTGTTATGATTTCTGTTCTTTTGCATTTGCTGCGGAGTGATTTGCTTCCAGTGATGTGGTCAATTTTATAGTAAGGGCGATGTGGTGCTGAGGAAAATGTATATTCTGTGGATTTGGGGTGGAGCGTTCTGTATATGTCCATTAGGTCCACTTGGCCCAGCTCTGCATTCACGTCCTGATGTCCTTGTTAATTTCTGTCTCGTTGATCTAATATTGACAGTGGAGTTTAGGATTGCAACCCCTGCTTTTTTTTGTTCTCCATTTGCTTGGTAAATCTTCTTCCATCCCTTTGAGTCTATGTGTGTCTTTGTATGTGAGATGGGTTTCCTGAATATAGCACACCGATGGGTTCTGACTTTTTATCAAGTTTTCCAGTCTGTGTCTTTTGATTGGGGCATTTAGGCCATTTACATTCAATGTTAATATTGTTATGTGTGAATCTGATCCTGCCATTTTGTTACTGGCTGGTTTTCTTTCCCATTAGTTAACTCATTTCCTTCATTGCATTTTTGGTCTTTGCCAACTGGTTTGTTTTTGCAGTGACTGGTATTGTTCCTTTCCATGCTTAGTGTTGCTTTCAGGAGCTCTTGTAGGACAAGTCTGGTGATGACAAAATCTCTCAATAATTGCTTGTCCTTAAAGGATTTTATTTCTCCTTCACTTACGAAGCTTAGTTTGGCTGGATAGGAGATTCTGGGTTGAAAGTTCTTTTAAGGATGTTGAATATTGGCCCCCACTCTCTTCTGGCTTGTAGGGTTTCTGCCGAGAGATCTGCCGTGAGTCTGATGGGCTTCCCTTTGTGGGTGACCTGATCTTTCTCTCTGGCTGCCCTTAGCATTTTTTCCTGCATTTCAACTCTGGTGAATTTTATGATTATGTGCCTTGGGGTTGCTCTTCTTGAGGAATATTTTGGTGGAGTTCTCTGTATTTCTTGAATTTAAATGTTGGATTGCCTTGCTAGGCTTGGGAAGCTCTCCTGGATACTATCCCAGAGCATGTTTTCCAGCGTGGATTCATTCTTCCCATCAAATTCAGCTACACCAATCAAGCGTAGATTAGGTCTTTTCACATAATCCCATATTTCTTGGAGGCTTTCTTTTCACTCTTTTTTCTCGTCTTCTCTTCTTTTTATTTCTTTGAGTTGATCTTCAATCTGATATCCTTTCTTCTGCTTGATCGACTTGGCTATCAAAACGTGTGTTTGCTTCACATAGTTCTCATGCTGTGTCTTTCAACTCCAAGTCGTTTATGTTCTTCTCTAAGCTGGTGATTCTAGTTAGCATTTCTTCAAAGTTTTTGGTTTCTTTGCATTGAGTTAGAATGTGTTCCCTTAGCCCTGAAAAGTTTGTTATTATCCACCTTCTGAATCCTGTTTCCATCAATTCTTCACATTCCTTCTCAGTCAAGTTGTGATCCTGTATTGTTGAGGAGTTGTGATCCCTTGAAGGAGAAGAGGTGTTCTGGTCTTTGACGGTTTCACCTTTTTTGCGCTGGGTTTTTCCCATCTTTGTGGATTTACCTCGCTGTGGTGTCAGAGAGCAGCTTGATGAGGTCAGCTGGCTGCCTATGAAGGCACTACTGGGTTTCTAGGGACTCCTTCAGGTTACTAGGGAAGGTTCCTGTGTCTTTTTTGTTTATACTGGGAGATTTGGCCCACCTCTTCCGCTGACCTATAGGCACTGCTGGGTTGTCAAGAACGCCGTCCCTTTGCTGCATAGGCTTCCTGTGTTTTTTGTTAAAACATGTAGCCCAGTCCCACCCCTCTAGTGGTGGGTTGTGCCCTTCCTCCCCTGGGCTGGATCATTCAGGGTTCATCTCAGACTGTGGCACTGGCTGCGCAACTGACTAGATAACAAGCTTCAGGCCTCTGGGGTTTGTGGAGGAGGGTAGGGACCCACCCAGCTGCACCCGGCTGTCTCCCACTCTCAGCTTCCTCTGTCTCTGGTCATGGGGTAGGGACTGGCTCAGCTGCTCCTGCTTACAGCCCCCTCTCTCTCTGGGTGGGGGGAGGGGGTGATAGCTGAGTCCGCAGGCTCTTATTCAACTCTGCGCTTGTAATTCCTGGTGCTTAACTGACAAAGATCCCCTGTTCTGTGTATTGCTGAGGCTAAGTGCTGTATCTGGACCGCAGTGCCAGAGGGGGAGCCTCGAACTCGCTGGTCAGATATACTTTCTGGGTGAAGCAGCACCCCTCCCTGCCCCGGTCTGCCCTGAGTGGGCTTTGCTCACCATCCAACCAGACCTGTTGAAATGCACCTGGTGCCTCAGTTGGAGCTAGGAGATCTCTGGATTTCTGCGTCTCTCTCGCTCGGTGTTGTGCGCTGGAGTTGTGTCTAGTCGGCCATCTTGGATCTTCCTGAAGTCACCATATTGGTGCATGGCACACCACAGCCCAGAACTCCTGGGCTCAAGTGATCCTCCCTCCTTAGCCTTCTGAGTAGCTGGGACTCAGGCACACGCCACTGAGTCCTCCTGCTTTTTTCCTGAACTCTCTCCTCCCCGTTTCTCCAGTTTCATTTCCACCTCTTTGCTCTCCGCTCCTCTGTCTTTTCCTCTTCTCACTTCCCTCTTCCTTCCCTGTCTCTCCTCCTTGGGTCTCTTCCTTCCCTCTCTCTGGCTTCTGTCTCTGCCCCGTCCTTTCCTTTCCCTCTTTCTTGGACCTGTCTCCTCTCCTTGCTCCTGCTCCCTCTCTCTCTCTCTCTCTCCTCCAGAGCTCCCACTCCCACTGGCCTCCATCCTCAGAGCCTCCTCTCCTCCATCTCCGGGTGGCCCCTGCATCCCTGCCCGGTGGACCTTTGCCTCCCTCTCCCATTCCTGCCTTGGCTGCTCCCAGGTTTCCAGGTCCTGACCAGGAGGCAGGAGTCCACACTGAGGCCCAAACAGGCTAGCCCTGAGCAGGCCCCAAGCTTGAGGCCCAGGAGTGGACAGACACCTTTGTGACTCCCATTCTCTCTCTTTTCCATCTGTCCGGAACTCTGGACACTGCCTGGAGGAATCAGGCCTGCCCTAGGCCCGGGAAGGCGGAAACAAGGAAAATGCTCGGAGACAGGAAGCAACTTGCCTAAAGATACACAGCATGTAAGGAGCAGGGCAGGACTGGGTGGGGCCCCTGGGGTTGGCCAGGAATGGGCTCCTGAACCTGATGATTCCTGGCCTCCTGTGTGAGCTCAGTGAGCAGGTGATGACGCTTTTTCTGCTCCATACCACTCCCTCCCCAACTCTTCTTCTGGAAGCACCTCAGCACTAGGGGGGAACCTCACCTGAATTCCATTTCACAGATGAGAAAATCCGTGCCCAGTGTTTCTGAAGAGCAGCAACTGCTAAGACAGCAACTTGGAAGGAATCCGACAATACCTGCGGGACCGACAGCGCCCCCTGAAGGACATGGAGAAGAGAAGCCACAGGAGCCAACCTGAGGCATTCTGAGTGTGTGGAATCTTCTCTCACCACCTACCGGCAAAGAATGGAACTGCCACCCAGCTGTATGGGCCACTGAGAATGATCCCAACAAAAAGGAACAGTGACCAGAATGCCTGGGGGAGGAACAGGGGAGACTGGGTGAAAGAAGGGGAGAGGAAGCATTTGTAACATTTTGTAAAAATGAACATTTTTACTCCTAAAATATAAATATCATGCTCAGCAAACTGGTGTGAAACTTCTGAACTTCACACATTTTCAAGTCGTTCTATGGGTGGGTGGATTGGCTCCCATGGAAATGCAAGTAGGGCTGTACATGGCAAACAAAGGAAAATGGAAATTTGTTCACACATACCTGTCTGGGGCGGCTGCATTCCAGGAAATGGACCAAATTGAGTTTGTTTCCTTTGTAACAACATTGTTGTGCCAATCCTACAAGCAAAGGAGGATGGACTGACAGCTGAAGAGGCACCAGTAATTAGCCCCTGATCTTTACCAGGGAGTCTCTCTGATGGGTTAAAGAAGCCTATAGAGGCCAGGTGTGGTGGCTCACACCTGTAATCCCAGCATTTTAGGGGGCCAAGGCAGGTGTATCACTTGAGGTCAGGAATTCCAGACCAGCCTGGTCAACATGGTGAGTAGAAATCTCTACTAAAAATACAAAAATTATGGAACCAAAAGGGCCCACATAGCCAAATCAATTCTAAGCAAAAAGAACAAAGCTGGAGGCATCACACTACTGGACTTCAAAATATACTACAAGGCTATAGTAATCAAAAACAGCATGGTACTGGTACCAAAACAGAGATATAGACCGATGGAACAGAACAGAGGCCTCGGAGGCAATACCACACATCTACAACCATCTGATCTCTGACAAACCTGACAAAAACAAGCAACGGGGAAAGGATTCCCTGCTTAATAAATGGTGTTGGGAAAGCTGGCTAGCCATGTGCAGAAAGCAGAAACTGGACCCCTTCCTTACACCTTACACTAAAATTAACTCCAGATGGATTAAAGGCTTAAACATAAGACCTAATATCGTAAAAACCCTAGAAGAAAACCTAGGCAAAACCATCCAGGACATAGGCATAGGCAAGGACTTCATGACTAAAACACCAAAAGCATTGGCAACAAAAGCCAAAATAGACAAATGGGATCTAATTAAACTCAAGAGCTTCTGTATAGCAAAGGAAACCATCATTAGAGTGAACTGGCAACCAACAGAATGGGAAAAAATTTTTGCGATCTACTCATCTGACAAAGGGCAAATATCCAGAATCTACAAGGAACGAAAACAGGTTTACAAGAAAAAAAACAAACAAACCCATTCAAAAGTGGGCGAAGGATATGAACAGACACTTTTCAAAAGAAGACATTTATAAGGCAGTCAAACATGAAAAAATGCTCATCACTGGTCATTAGAGAAATGCAAATCAAAACCACACTAAGATACCATCTCACACCAGTTAGAATGGTGATCACTAAAAAATCTGGAGAGGATGTGGAGAAATAGGAACACTTTTATACTGTCGGTGGGAGTGTAAATTAGTTCAACCATTGTGGAACACAGTGTGGCGATTCCTCAAGGACCTAGAAATAGAAATGCCATTTGACTCAGCAATCCCATTACTGGGTATATATCCAAAGGATTACAAATCGTTCTATTATAAGGACACATGCACACGTATGTTCATTGTGGCACCGTTTACAATAGCAAAGACCTGGGACCAACCGAAATGCCCATCGATGATAGTCTGGACAAGGAAAATGTGGCACATATACACCATGGAATACTACACAGCCATAAAAAACAATGAGTTCATGTCCTTTGAAGGGACACGGATGAATCTGGAAACCATCATTCTCAGCAAACTGATACAAGAACAGAAAATCAAATACCATATGTTCTTACTCATAGGCAGGTGTTGAACAGTGAGATCACATGGACACAGGGAGGGAAACATCACACACTGGGGTCTGTAGGGGGTGATTAGGGGAGGGACAGCGGGGGTGTAGGGAGGTCGGGGACGGATAACATGGGGAGAAATGCCAGATATAGGTGATGGGGGGATGGAGGTAGCAAACCACATTGCCATGTAGGTACCTATGCAACAATCCCGTATCTTCTGTACATGTACCCCAGAACCTAAAGTGCAATAAAATATATATATATGTGTATATTTCATATGTATATGTATATGTAGTTAACAAAAAGAAAAAAGTAAACAGAAATAGACTAAATAATTTAACCCACTATATCCAAGATGTAATTTCAACATGCAATCAATATAAAAATTATTAACATGCTCACTTCGGCAGCACATATACTAAAATTGGAACGATACAGAGAAGAATAGCATGGCCCCTGCGCAAGGATGACATGCAAATTCATGAAGCATTCCATATTAAAAAAAAAAAAATTATTAACATATATTGGATTCTTTTTTTTTTTTCTTGAGACAGAGTTTCACTCTTGTTGCCCACCCAGGCTGGAGTGCAATGGCATGGTCTCAGCTCACTGCAACCTCTGCCTTCCAGGTTCAGGCGGTTCTTCTGCCTCAGCCTCTGAGTAGCTGGGATTACAGGCATGAACCACTGTGCCCAGCTAATTTCGTATTTTTAGTAGAGAAGGGTTGGTCAGGCTGGTCTCTATCTCCCAACCTCAGGTGATCTGCCCTCCTTGGCCTCCCCAGGTGTTGGGATTACAGGCGTGAGCCACCGTGCCCAGCCTGCATTCTCTTTTTTATACCAAGTAATTAAACTCCATCATATACTTTATACTTACAGCACATGTAAAGTTGAGTTAGCCACAGTTCAATGACTCATGTGGCTACCATGTTGACAACACTACGGGGTTTTAAGTAGGGAATATAACAACTTTTAGTAGAAGCAGGATTAGATCCTCTGTCACTTACTCTAATTTATTCATTCTACTCCAGAAAACTTACTTATACATGAATTTTTCATATACAAGTAGGCTAAAAAAACCCCTTTGCTTTCATCTTTCTTTTATTGTTTTTATCATCATAGTCATGGCTATCATTTATTACAGCAGGAAACTTGTTTTCCTTTAACTGCAACATTATGTTTATAATCAAGTAATACAAAAACATATAAAATAAAAAGTGAGAATTTTTAATAATTCTACTCCTTAAAGATAAAGTGATTTAGTGTATATCTTTCCAGAATATATGTATCTATATTTTGTTAAAATGTTAATATGTGTCTATTTTTTTTAGGAAAAAAACAGGATCAAACTATCTGTACTGTTCTGAGACTATCTTTTCTCTGCTTACTAATATATCTTGATCATCTTTCTAATATACAGGCGTCATTAAAGAGGGACAAGCCTAGAGTTAACACGCCCACCATGTACAGAGAACACTTTGTATAAAAAAAGAGTAAGAAATTGCAGTACATTCAGCTCCACAGAGACAGTGCTGGGGCAAGTGAGAGCCAGATGGGCACTGGTTGACTCTGTGCCTCGCTGAGGAAAAATAACTAAACATGGGCAAAGGAGATCCTAAGAAGTCAAGAGGCAAAATGTCATCATATGCATTTTTTGTGCAAACTTGTTGAGAGAAGCTTAAGAAGCATCCAGATGCTTCAGTCAACTCCTCACTCCTTCCTTTTCTTAGAAGTGCTCAGAGAGGTGGAAGTCCATGTCTGTTAAAGAGAAAGGAAAATATGAAGATATGGCAAAGGCAGCAAGGCCTGTTATGAAAGAGAAATGAAAACCTATATCCCTCCTAAAGAGGAGACAAAAGAAGTTCAAGGATCCCAATGCACCCAAGAGGCCTCCTTCAGCCTTTTTCCTGTTCTGCTCTGAGTATCACCCAAAAATCAAAGGAGAACACCCTGGCCTGTCTATTGGTGATATTGCAAAGAAACTGGGAGAGATGTGGAATGACATTGCTGCAGGTGACAAGCAGCCTTATGAAAAGAAGGCTGCGAAGCTGAAGGAAAAATATGAAAAGGATATTGCTGTATATCGAGCTAAAGGAAAGCCTGATGCAGCAATAAAGGGAGTTGTCAAGGCTGTGAAAAGCAAGAAAAAGAAGGAAGAGGAGGAAGACAAGAAGATGGAGAGGATGAAGAGGAAGACAAAGATGATGATGAATAAGTTGGTTCTAGTGCAGTTTTTTTCCTGTCTACAAAGCAACTAACCCTCCTGCACACAACTCGCTCTTTTTAAAGAAGAAAATCGAAATGTAAGGCTGTGTTAAGATTTGTTTTTACAGTGTCTTTTTTTCGTATAGTTAACACACTACTGAATGTGTCTTTAGATAGCCCTGTCCTGACGGTATTTTCTATAGCCACTAACCTTGCCTGGTATAGTATGGGGGCTGCAAATTGGCATGGAAATTTAAAGCAGGTTGCTGTTGGTGCACAGCACAAATTAGTTATATATGGGGATGGTAGTTTTATCATCTTCAGTCTGATGCAGCTTATATGAAATAATTGTTCTGTTAACTGAGTATCATTCTGTAATTGCAAAAAAAAAAAAGTTGCAGCTGTTTTGTTGACATTCTAAATGCTTCTAAGTAAATATAGTATTTTTTTTTATTTTTTAAAAGAAAGTGTAAGAAGCAGAAGAACAACTCAGCTTGTAAGTTCCTAAATACACAAAAATGTACCTGGTGGCCAACCACGGGCCCAAAATTTAGCAATTATTTCTGATTATGGGAAATGCAACCTCATGAAAAGTGGTCTAAGCTTACACTCCCCCAAAGTGATGTTTCTGTTCTCTGCATAGTATCTGGTAATCAAAATGACTTTATAATGAATGAATGAATGAATGAATTTATAATGTCTCTAGGTCCCAGTTTCTTTATCTGCAAAATGGAAATGTACCTCATCAGGGCTATTGTGGGAAACAAATAAAATGAAACATTTAAAGCGCTTAAATACAATGCTGAAAAGATAGTAAATATTCAATGAGTAGCTGTAAAAATTTTTATTTAGATTTGTTTTAGGGAAAAGAAAATCAGAATATGTGGAAGTATTTTGAAAATGGGAAAGTACTTTCCAAATGTAGTCTTCAACCAGAAAAATACAAATAGAAAATAAAGAGGAACACAGGTAAAGGATAGGAATGCCAGTCTTTAAATGGAGGCTGTATTAAACTCTTCTCTATTGAACGCCCTTGAAAGAGTAGGTATACAACCCATGCTGATACACATCCAAAGTAGGATCATCTGCACCTATACCTCTTCCACACTTGTTCTGTATCACTCCACCCCCTCTTCACACAAACTGACTGCAAGGAAACTAAAAAATGCAGGGAAGCGCTTATTCATTCAGCCCAGCAGCCTTTCTTTGAAAATCTAACCCAGTAACAATGTGCATGGAAGAGATGCCTTTTCCAATATCACCAAAAACACACACATTGGCAGAGAAAACAATTAGGAAACAATAACCTGGTCTTTCATGAGCTCCACTGCAGATTCCTCAAGATCCAACTCGTAACACAGCCTCATGAAAAGCGGTCCGAACTTATACTCCCCCACAGTGATATTTCTGTTCTCTGCATGGTACCTGGTAATCAAAATGATTCAATGAGGCAAAAGGTAGGAAATAGGAAAAAGGACAGACACAGACTGCGGCATGCACTGTGCCAGGTGCTGGGACACAATAGAGAATGAGGTTCTCTCACAGTCTGGAGGGGTAGAAGTGGAGATTTCCAACAATCAGGAATCCTGGAGTGCAGAAGTATACTAAGCATTTAAACAAAGAAAGAGTTTATAGCAGGCTAACATAAAATAAAAGAAACAGACGGAAAATGTACATTATAATCATTCTCTAAATTTAGAAACAACCCTGAGACTGAGTGTGAGCACACCTTAGGAAACAGCAGGCGTCTAGTAGCATCTATAAGTGCATCAGAATGGGCCCCACCCAGAGAACAAAGGAAAGGAGTGGGCTGATGCTCTATGCTCCTGGAGGCTGGCTTCATCCTCATATGGGATGGCAGACAACCAACAGACACATTTACAACTTATAGCAATCTCTCTGCTTTTCTAAGTTTGGGAAAGGTACACAAGAGCTACGATCACCTGGCTAAACAAGTTAAATGTGGTTTTGAACATTTAAGTTTCTTTTTCTTTTTTTTTTTTTTTTGAGATGGAGTCTTGCTCTGTAGCCCAGGCTGGAATGCAGTAGCACAATCTTGGCTCACTGCACCCCCCGCCTACGGATCCCAGTTTAAGCAATTCTCCTGCCTCAATCTCCTGAGTAGCTGGGATTACAGGCACACACCACCATGCCAAGCTAATTTTTGTATTTTTAGTAGAGACGGGGTTTCACCATGTTGGCCAGGCTGGTCTTGAATTCCTGACCTTGTGATCTACCCACCTCGGCTTCCCAAAGCGCTGGGATTACAGTGGTGAGCCACAGCGCCTGGTCTGAACTTTTAAGAGAAGGCTAACGTGAAAGACAATGATGCCTTCTATGTGGCTTGAGATACAGGCAGCCAGCCTGCCAGTCAGAACTGCGTATCACTACTGTAAATTTACTTTCAATAACCAACTCTTTTTGCTTTAGACACCAAGAGGACAATATGTGACAAAAGGAACACTTCATTACATGTAAATCAGATTTTAGAAAGATGTACTCATATAAATCTTCATATTCATATTCCTTTTAGATTTAGATTAATATAATGAATCTAAAATACCTTGCAGAAAAGTGCTGCTGACAAAACAGAATGCTTTCTACCTTCTGCTAAAATCAAGAATCAGAGTAGCATTATGCTAGTCTATTCTAAACACATGTACTACAATGATACCATAATAGGATGATGATGTGTACTTTGATACATTTCATAATCCACTTACATAACTTACAAATAATATTTATTGCTTCATTACAACACTTATAAATTAAGTTGTTAGAAGACAATATAGGACAGTGGTAAAGGATTTTTAGACTCTGAATCCAAACTGATCATTCAAGTCCTAGCTCTTCTATTTATAAACCATGCGACCATAAGCAAATTAATTAACTACTCTCTGCCCTTGTCTCCTCATCTGTAAAATGGAAGGAAGGAGAGAACTCAATCAGTATTTTTTTTGTGAAGATTAAATAAGATGATGTGCCTGGCACACAAGTCTTCAACATATGTTAGCTCTTATAAAATGGAAGGCATGCTAAGAAAAACATCTTTAAAAATCAACATATTTCAGTAAATATTCTCATAAGAAACTTGTGCCAGATTAAAAGCAAAAGAAAGCAAAAACAAGTTTTCTGATTTGCCATTAACATTCTAAATGACATGCACATTAATAAAAGTGCTAAAAAGTCACTGAGCTAATGAATTGCCTTTTGGGCAAGAAATGTTCAAGAGGATCTAAAATCCCTCAATAAACCAAACAGCATTTGGTCAACACAATGAGGGTATTAAGATGTTTCCCATTTTTGGCTCAATAAAAAGCTTATGTTTCAGCTCATGACTCTCCTTTCCCAGTCGTGGGCTGCCTGACCCAGGAAGAAAGAGAACATGTTGGTCAAGCCTTGGATCCACCCATCTTGTCCAGCTGTCTGCAAGTGGAGAGGGAAAGGTCAGCAACTGGGTAGAGAGTTATCAGCATCAGTAAAGGAACTGAGTCACACATTGAATATTTATGATAAAAATAAGAGTAGAAAGAGTGTTCAGAATATTTATCTCATTTTACTACTCTTATATAAAACATCAAATAGCTTTGTGTAGTAAAATGTGTGAGAAGAAAACATGCCAGAGGGAAATGATTTAACTTTGTGAAACTGAAATATAGAATTAAGTTTGCATTTATAGTGTGACTTCAAATTAGCGTAACACTTTTGGAAAATAATCTGACAGTTATATTGATAAATTTTAAAAAGTTCATACCCCCTGATCCCCAAAAAGGAAACAAACAGTAAATTTTATGCAGAGAGTTTCTCATCATGACATTATTTATACTGGTGAAAAATTAGAAATAACTTCAATGTCCAACAATATGGGCATGGTTAATGAAAATATCCAATGTACAATGAAATATTGTATTGCCATTAAACTATGACTCCCAAGGATATGACTAACAAGGAAAAATATTTATATTAATTTAGAAAATAATTACACAGAAATAATTATAACAATGTAAAATAAAATCTACCAAAATAATGAAATCTTTGCATCGGTGGGAAAAAAATACAAAAATATCAACAGTGATTTCTTAGATGTAAGCAGCAGGTCCCAAAGATGGCTGTCATCAATTCCTTCCCTCTCTGTATGTGCATATGGCTCCATTAATCCCAAGGTGGAATCCTTTTCCCCTCCCCTTGACTTGGGTCTGGTCGGGTATCTTGCCTTGACCAAGAGAAGCCATGCCAATTCTGGCCAACTCTGTCATGCCTGGCAGCTCCCATCTGGGCTGTGGGCCAATGCAGCTCAAACCAACAAATGAATGATGAGGCACTCGAGAAAGATAGGGAGAGGTCACATGGAGGAGCAATGAGGCATCACAAACTCAAGAGAGGCCTTCTTGGACCATGCAGGACAGCCCAGCTACCAGCTGACTGCAGGTAAGTGAGTGGCTTCATCTGACACCAACAAAGAACTGCTCAGTGGAGATGGGCCTCAATTCCTGATCCCAGAATTATGAGAATTAATAAACAGTCGCTGTGTTAAGCCACTAAGTTCTGGTGTGGTTTGTCATGCAGCAACAGACAACTGAAACAGCAAAATTTGTGATATATTTCTCCTTTTTACTTTTTGGTGTTTTTCAATTTTTCAATGAATTTTTTAATTTTCTTTTTTTTTAACTTAGACATTTTTTCATGTTATAAAATGTTCACTGTGGACAAGTGTGAGAAATCAGAAAAACATACATTTACACAAACAAAAAGTACATAATCCATAATTCCCAGAGAATCACAGTTAACTCTTGTTATATAATCTTCTAGTATTCTTTATATGATTATCCTGTGTTTCTCTCTAAAAATGTACATGTAAAATTCGGGTTCACGTATAGAAACAGATCTTTAAAAAATGGAAAAGAGGGCTGGGCATGGTGGCTCATGCCTATAATTCTAGCACCCTGGGAGGCGGAGGTGAGTGGATCACTTGAGTCCAGGAGTTCATGACCCCCTGGCCAACATGGCAAAACCCTATGTCTACTAAAAATATGAAAAGTAGCCAGGCCATGGTGACAGGCACCTATAATCTCAGCTACTTGGGAGGCTGAGGCAGGGAGGATTGCTTGAACCTGGAGGTGGAGGTTGCAGTGAGCTGAGAGATCATGCAATTGTACTCCAGCCTGGGCAACAGATCAAGATTTCATCTCAAAAAAAAAAGAAAGAAAAAGAAAATAGTTTTAGAAAAGTGGAAAAGAGCAATGAACTTAATTTCAGAAATGAAGTCTGTTGATTTGATGTCATACTGCTCCTTGGTAAGTGAAGCCTTTGCTGGCTTTCCCAGTGGCAGGCTATGCTTACATGTGAGTTCCTTCTGACATGGGAAACTTTTAATAATGGATCAGAAAGGTATAGCAGGACTGGAAGAGGAAGAATAGTTAAGGCCACTGAAAGGATTCAGGTGAAAGACATTAAAAATGCCTGAACTAAGACATTGGTAACAGGAGAGAAAGAGCTGAGGGAGATACCAAGGAAGTGGAAGCAACAGGATTTCTTACCCTATCAGGAAACAGAGGCAAATGAGATGAAAGTAAAGAGGCTGCCAAATATCTATCCTGAGCGACTAGCCAGTGAGAAGGAAAACAGAGGAAGAGGAGTGAATTTGCACATGTTGAATTTGAAGACCTAGAGGATATGTCAGTGGAGTCAGTGAATAGGCTGCTAACTTCTTTAGACATAAAATGTCTGCTTTTCTATCCTTAGCACCCAACATATAGTAAGGAACCCAGTAAGTGTGTGCTCAATGAGTGAATGTAAGTGTCTGGAATTCAAAGCAGGCATCTGAACAAGAGATTTGAAACTCACCGGTGTAGAAATGGCAAAATCTTGGAAGTGGATGAGACTGCTCACAGAAAGGAACAGAGTAAGAAGGGATGAGGGTGGCAGCATTCTAAGGAAATGCCTCACCTGTAAATGACATTTTTAGCCAGCTCCACATGGTCCCGGGACTCACACAAATGAAGTAAGGTTATCAACTCCTCCTTCAAGATGAGCTTGTTCTGGATCAGTTTCTCTTCCAAGTTTCTAAAATAGGTTTCTGGAAGAAAGCATAGTATGGTAGCCATCACTCAGGCTGACTGGGAGTATAAGGAGTCTGACCTAGGGAAGATGGGGAAGCCCAACCCCAGCTCAATGCAAAAGGGCACTGAGAGGGGCTCAGGGACACGCAGCTGGCATCACTGGCTACTCTCCTCTAGAAAAGTGTCAGCAGATGGCATCTGTCATAGGAAGCTGGGGCATGGGCACAGGGCCAAGCTCACTCAAGACTCTGTAAAATAAAATCTCTGGGTAAGAGCTCAAGAATTGGCATTTTTGATTCCCTAGGTGATCCTCTGGTATACTGAAGTTTGAGAACTACTGTCCCAGAGGCTTGGCTCAAATAACTGAATCTCCAGGTAACTCATGAGAAAAAAGAAAGAAAATGTAGCCAGACACCCAAATCATCAACTGGCAGAGAGCCAAACAGGAAAACTAAAAATAAAATGTGAGTTGAAGGTAGGTTTGTCCACAATGGTGGACTCACATGACTCATGTTTCTTTCATTTGATTCAACTTTACCTCTTTTTCATTCCTCTTGGTTTCTTTCTACTCAGCTGTTAGAAAGCATGCTCAAGTACTATGCAATAGGCAGGGGGAAAAACAGTCCTCCAAATAGCAGCAAACAGTTTTTTAGTGACAGAATCATTTCAGCATCATTACAGTCTATCATTCTCCCTTGTATTTGTATCTGATCAACTGTGGGGACAAAAACCAAAAGGAAACACCTCTTCTTGGCATCAAGAAGGAGCTGTATTTCCACCAAAATGTGGGGTGAAAAGCAAAGCAGGCACCAAGCAAGCATCTGCTTTCCAGAAGGCAGAACTGTTGTCAGTATCAGAAGCTGCCAGGAAATAGTTATAGGATTTGTTCCAAAGCCCAGAGCTATGAAGGAATGCTGCTGAAAGGAGAGGCACAAATACATCTAAAATACAAGAACTAGAAGCAGAGGCATTCTTCTCAATTTACAAGAAAAGAACCACTATGTTTGAGATAATGTAGTGGATCTTCCCATTTTTATTTGTAGAACGATGTAACAGTTACAAGCTCTAGAGATGGAAGCACCTGGGCTGAAATCTAAGCTCAGCCACTTGCACTCTGATGGAGACCCTTGTCTGTCAGACTTGATTCTTCATGTGTAAATTGAGGATCGTGGTACCTTCCCCATGGGGTTACCTGAGATGATCTATGCAAAGCATTTGCCATATGGTAACTGCCAGTAAATAGAAATATTATTGTTCTTATTTTCATTCCTTCTGTCAGATCTATGAGGATTTAGTCTATTAAATATTTCTAAGTGATTACCAATCTAAAAATTCTAAAGTCATCAAAGAGATGACATTACATCTTGTACCTCTTAAACCTTCTTAATAAACCTTAAGAGGCCAGGTGCAGTGGCTCATGCCTGTAATCCCAACACTTTAGGAGGCTGAGATGGGCAGATCACTTGAGGTCAGAAGTTCGGGACCAGCCTCACCAATATAGTGAAACCCCCCTCTCCACCAAAAATACAAAAAGTAGCTGGGCACGATGGCACACATATGTAATCCCAGCTACTGGGGAGGCTGAGGTATGAGAATCATTTGAACCTGGGAAGCAGAGGTGGCAGTGAGCTGAGATCATGCTACTGTACTCCAGCCTGGGTGACAGAGTGAGACTCTATCTCAG
>CAUYQU010049182.1:0-18018 GCA_963574635.1 Cheracebus regulus | reverse complement strand
GATTACAGGCCTGAGCCACTGTGTCCAGTCACAGACAACTTTTAATAGTATTATAATGAGGTGGAAAGACACTGAGATTTAGTGCCCAGCCAGGTGGCTGGCTTAGCCTCATCATGGAACCCATGCTGCTGGGTTTTCTCTACTGTGGCTTAATATGCAGGAGCGTCCAGGAGATGATCATAAATGACCCAGTCAGGGGAGAGAAGGAAGGGTCAGGGGAGAGGACTATCCAGCTAACAGTGTGGTGAAAGATCAAACATCACCAAGCACACCTGAAAACCTGGCACCTGAGAATAACTCAAGGCAAAAAAGAAACAAAAAGCCCCTGTGCTTTCTATTTTATATTCCTTTTTTTTTTTTTTTTGGTGCGGGTTGGAGGTCTTGCTCTGTCACCTAGGCAGAATTTCCGTGGTGCAATGAGGGCTCACTGCAGCCCCCAACTCATGGACTCAAGACATCTACCTCCTTCAGCCTCTTGAGTAGCTGGAAGTACAGGCGTGCACCACCACGCTTGGCTAATTTTTGAATTTTTTGTAGAGATGGGGATCTTGCTATGTTGCCCAGGCTTGTCTCAAACTTCTGAGCACAAGTGATTTTCCTGCTTTGGCTTCCCAAAGTGCTGGGATTACAGGCATGAGCTACAGCACCCAGCCTATTTTATACTCCTTAATAACCTGTTAGCTTTCATTTTTCATGGGTAGGAGTAGAATACACACATTTATTTAAACTTAAGCCAAACTAAAGCCTATCAAAATGAAGTTGTTTTGAATAAATAATTGAGATTAATGATTAAAAACTTAAAGAAGACAGTTCTCCACTTTTTATCGCTAGAGGTCTTTGTTGCTAAGATGTTTTCCATTATTGCAATCATAATAAGTTTTGGGAAATAGTGCTCACCTATTGACCCCATACACGTATTTTTGTTTTGCATTTTGCTTTTTCTAAAGAGGCGGTAGATGAGAAAGGTCTAGTTGGCAAAGGTAGAGGAAGAAAAAGCTAGAAAGGAAGAGGGAATAGCATGTACAAACAGATTGCTGTGGGAAAGAGCTTGAAGCATTTGAGGTACAAATGGAAACCAGTATGGGTAGAGTATGGGAGCTCAGGAGACGGTGACGATGCTGGAAGAATGTTATTACACAGGGCCTGGCTGACTATAGCCAGGAAGTTGGGTTTTATGCTAAGGATGATAGAGTGCTATCAGAGCACTCTGGGAGTAACCTGATCCACATATTCAAGATATGAACTTGCTTCTCAAAATTTGCAATAAAGAAAAATAGAGTAAGGCCAAGTGCGGTGGCTCACACCTCTAATCCCAGCACTTTGTGAGGCTGAGATGGGTAGATCACTTGAGCCCAGGAGTTTGAGACCAGCCTGGCCAACATGGTGAAACCCTGTCTCTACTAAAAATACAAAAATTAGCCAAGCGTGGTGGCACATGCCTGTAATCCCAGCTACTCGGAAGGCTGAGGCAGGAGAATCACTTGAACTTGGGAGGCAGCACTTATGGTGAGCCTTGATTGTGCCACTGCACTCCAGCCTGGGCAACAGAACAAGACATCATCTCAAAAAAAAAAAAAAAAGGAAAATAGTCCCTATTTTGTTGTTATTTTGAGTTTTAGAGTTGGCTGACTCTTTGTTGCTGCTAATTAATTGAGTAGACCTTGTATTATTTTGAAATAAGTGAATTCTTAAAGCAATGACCATACTTTGGGAATAAAAGGTAGCCAGCAACTAGCCCAGGACCCCAAGCCACAGGAGAAGCTTGCTGACTGCTGATGGCTAATGCAGGTCATACTTACTTCAGCCTGGGAAGGAGACATTCAGATAATAAATGTAAATCAGCAATGTCTGTAAAATATCAAAAGAAATGCACGAGGTGGAAAATACGACTCCAATGAATGGAAACAACGGAAAATATTGTCATAAAATACTTGCAGAATTTCAAAGCGTTAACTATTTTTTTTATACTGTGCCCCAAATTGTTGATGCTCAGGATCCTAAAGAAAGCTAAGTAAAAATTTTCCAAGTAGGCTAGACTCTAAATTCATGCAGTGTAAAAATGACCTTCAGTAGTAACACGGAAGGATGTGATTTCAGTTTCAACACTGCACATTTCCAAAGGATTAGAGATGTCCCTCTGTCATTCCCCATGTCCTTGAATAAGCCACTGGGACATATCATTGACTCAAAAACTTATTTAAAGCTTTCTTAAACCCATCTTTTTTCAACCTGCACCTCCCTATGGGATGAGGAATTTCTTAATTTTTTAGGCATTTAGGAATTTGTTCATCCTACATTCACTTCTTTCAAATTGCACTTTCAAAATATCACTACTGCTCTACCGTGTCTCTACCCAAGCTCAGTGGCTCAGTGTCTTCCCCTTCTGGGGAACATTGCAAGGAGAAGGGAAGGCAACATCTTTGGTATCTTTTGAAGGAAATTGTTGAGGATGGGTCAAGGGGAATTACCCAAGCACAAATCAAAAAGGAGCCACTGATTACTGATGGACTCCCTTGGAGAAAGGAAATGAACATTTTATAAAAACCCTAAAGAAAAGCAGTTTAGCATCCTCAGTGGCTCGGGAATCAAACAGCCTTGGTTGGAATTCTAGCCCCTTAGTAGAAGGTTATTTAACTTTTCTACACCTTAGTTCCTTCTAAAAAATGAGCTACTATTTAGTCCTCACTCCAGGGAGCAACTACATTGTAACTGAGAAGATTCATGCATACTAGGTGTTTTGCACAGAGCAGGTGCAATCAACACCCAGGAATGTTTGCCCTGATCTTCCCCAGCCATGCTCCCACATTACAGAATGTCATGTCGAAGGCTCCTCCAAGCTTTTATTCTGAGGAATCCTGCTATGACAGCCATAACTCCCAATCCCCTCAGACCCTTTAGGGGCCTTCTGACCCCTCTCCAATGAGTCTTGGAATGTGGCAATTGAAATTGCCTCAAGGATTCTAGGTACATTGCAGTGTGCACAGAGTTTAGTTTGCATATTCCTTTCGGGGGTGCTTTACATTTTGTTGACATTTGTTTTTAGTTCCAGTACTTTGAGCTCACAGGAAACTCTACAGGGAGAACTCATAGGGATCGCTGAATCCCATAATTATTTAAGCATGATTTCCGTGTCCCCTTGCTTACCTTGAAATTTTCTACTTCTATTCTGGCTGCTCTCAGAACTCAGTGAGCTCTTTTGCCATTTATTCTTGGTAGCTTGGCATTCTGCTTCTAGAAAACATATCGTGATGTACAAACTTGGAGATTTCAATTCTGAATTACTTATAGCAATGTAAGACTAATTCTAGTACACATGCCTGGGAGATCATTAGTATTTGCAGTTTTTCTGTTTGAAGAAGAATCATCCATCTATCCCCAGTCTTTGGTTGAGTTCTCAGTTCTTCAGGCCTGGATTTATTTTGTTTTAGGCACTAAATCCATGTGCCTGAGCGAACTTGCATTTTAACTTTATGTGTCATTCCATCCATATCTGAGATTTGGCTTTTTGCACGATTAGATTTTGGCTCCTAAGCCCCATGATTGGGGATAAGCACAGCCTTCAGTTTAGACTGTCAAGAACACACTCAGGTTAGCTGTGCCTCTAACCATCTTTTTTGCCAGGCATTGTGCCAGCACATCCACGCTAGGTCTTGGGCTAGGGAGACATGAATTACAATGCCAGTGTTTTCTCATCTTTACTACCTCAGAGATTTCTTGTCATGAATCAAGCAACAGAGCTGAAATTGATATTTAATTTTGTAAACTTCCCAGTGACAGAATGCCACAATCACTATGTTAAACAAGAAATACTTGCAAAGTTGTTCTTCTGTTTGTGTGTTTTGTCAGCCTTTGAAAGATCAACGATGTGTGGATTTGAATCCAACAAGAGATATGTACTTCCTATATACTGTGGAATGAGGGAGTAGCAAGGGAACTTCATTGATAGCAATCTGTGTCTTTCTTGTGATGAAAATAACAGTGTAGGCCACACGTGGTGCTCATGCCTGTAATTCAAACACTTTGGGAGGCTGAGGTGGAAGGATTGCTTGGGCCCAGGAGTTTGAGTCCAGCCTGGGCAACATAATAAGATCCCGTTTCTAAAAAAAAAAATACAAAAATTAGATGGGCATGGTGGCATGTGCCTGTAGTCCCAGCTGCTGGGGAAGCTGAGGCAGAAGGATGGCTTGAGCTGGGATGATCAAGGCTGCAGTGAGCTGTGATCATATCACTCCACTTCAGCCTGCATGACAGAGGGAGAACCTGTCTCAAAAAAAAAAAAAAAAAGAAGGAAGGAAGCAAGAGAAAGAGAGAAAGAAAAAGAAAGAGAAAAGGAAAGCAAGCAAGCAAGCAGTGAGGCTATTCTGCATTTTAAAAGCCAAGATTGACTGAATTCTGTGGCATTCTTGGTACTGTTTTGTTCTGACTCCAAATTCCAACAGTACAATGAAAGCCAAGCCTTTTGTAGATTAAAATAAATGATAGACATTCATCTCCTTCTTGCTCATCTACTGCTATATTATTTACAAAGCCTTGCCCTAGTCATCTCACTTAGCCAAACCCAGACCAATCTGTGCAGCTCTTCTGATAGCCCTTACTCAGGGCTTTGGTAGTTTGTTCTTTTCTTTCCAGAACCAGGTTTGGACCAGCTAAGAAAGCTTCTAGAAGCAGGTTGAGGTATAAGAATTCTCCCACTTTTCCGCCATAGCCTTATCTCTCCCCAAATGCTACTACTCTGCTTTTGTTTATTCAGACTTGTAGCCTAGTGTCCTTCCATCATAGGGGGCCTGTGGAAAACCAGGAGGGGAAGAAGGACTCCACACCCTTTACTCCTTTTTAACAGCAGCCTTCAAAACCAGCAGATCATCTTTGAGTCTCTCGGTGCTCCCTACTGATTGGTGCAACAGATCTAGAAGTTAGGAGTCCTAGGTTCAAGTTCTCATTTTGCTACTAACTGAGTCAACTTGGCAAGTCTTTCAGCTTCCTGGGGTCTTTAAACCTCATTCTGTAGATGAGAATGTTAGATTGAATGTCCTCCCATACTCCATCCAACCCCAGCGTGCCGTGTATTATAGAGAAGCTTTGAGTGCCTGCTATGAATGAGACAGTCTTGGTACCTGCTCCTCCATAACTAGAGAGTGCACTTGGGAAGTGAAGGTGCCACACATGAGTCCAGTTTTATCAGTATAAGGCTATGTGTCATGGAATGCCCAGGCCGCCGACTGCTGAGGCTCATAATTTTGACTGCAAAAATTGAAAATAATAATGCAGTTCGTAAACAAGTCTGCGAGCTCTTGGGAGGCCAAATATTATCAAGTCTTTTGCAATTTGTTAGCATAGGGACAGATGTTTGCAAATTGTAGATATTTACATAGATGAAATACAATACTCTAAGGGGATTTTATTGGAATGAAATGTCCAGTCACCATACTGTAAATTTAATTCCAACCAGAATCTTTATTAAGCCTTTGGGGCAGGAGGACATGGGGATATAAACATTTTAAAACTCGGCTGCTCTCCAGAAGCTAGCACTCTAATATGCAGCAGTCCTCTTTCCTGTTGCTGAAAAGATAATGTCCTATTTTAGTCACATTTAAGTAACTTTAATCAAACCATTAACTCCTTTTAGCTAGTTCTTGAAACACCAAGAAAAAGTCAAGGCATGCACAGGTATTTGGAACAATGGCTACATTTTCAGTGAGTATTCTTAGCCACACTTGATAATATACCAGGGTTCCCATTAAATAACAGCCCTTAGTTTAGGACTCTCCACATGGAAGACCCTTAAAAAATTAATGTTAAGGGATTGCCCTTGAAATTCCAACATACCTGAAAGCCAACTTGCATTAAAGAAAATAATTAATACTGGTGCACTTGAACATTTTAAAAATGGTTTGCATTTCCATTATTTTCTCTTTTAAACTCCATTTACAAAGGTAAAAACTGAGATTTATGGAAATTAACCTGCTCAAGATCACATTTTTTTCCCTTTTTATTTTAAGATGGAGTTTTGCTCTTGTCTCGCGGGCTGGAGTGCAATGGTGCGATCTTGGCTCACTGCAACCTCCACCTCCCAGGTTAAAGAGATTCTCCTGCCTCAACCTCCTGAATAGCTGGGATTACAGGCACCCACCACCATGCCCAACTAATTTTTGTATTTTTATTAGAGACAGGGTTTCACCATGTTGGCCAGGCTGGTCTCGACCTCCTGACCTCAGGT
Source organism: Cheracebus regulus (assembly GCA_963574635.1). Lineage (NCBI taxonomy): Eukaryota > Metazoa > Chordata > Mammalia > Primates > Pitheciidae > Cheracebus > Cheracebus regulus. The sequence goes on along the minus strand of CAUYQU010049182.1, from coordinate 11,801 downwards.
GATCCACCCACCTCAGCCTCCCAAAGTGCTGGAATTACAGGTGTGAGCCCCTCCGCCTGGCCTCAAGATCACATTTTCATGGCATCAAGAGTCCTCTAACTTTAACTTAAAATTCCATGATTCTTTCCAAAGTGCTGATGATTTGAAACACAGATAAATGTAGACACAAATATGGATACATAGAGATGTTGGTTCCAGGGTACAAAGCTTCAGTTAGGAGGAATAAGTTCTGGAAATCTATTATACAGCATGGTAACTATAATTAATAATATGTAGGTAGTATACTTGAAAACTGCTTACAAGAGTGGACTTTAAATGTTCTCATTACAAAAATGCTAGGTACATGAGGTACCTAGGTACAAAAATGCTAGGTACCTTAATTAGCTTGATTTAAAAATTCCATAATGTATACATATATCAAAAAATCACCATATATATCTACATAAACATCACCATATATATCTCTATATAATATCACCACATCTGTCTATATTTATCTATTTAAATATCTATATTTTATGCATACTATAAGATGAATAGATAAATAGATAGACGGACATATTTGTCCTAATAATTTTGTATTCTTTGGAGGTAAAGAAGTTCTTGAGAGGGCTGTGTGTGGTGGCTCACGCCTGTAATCCAAGCACTTTGGGAAGCTGAGGTGGGTGGATCACCTGAAGTCAGGAGTTTGAGATCAGCCTGACCAACATGGTGAAACCCCATCTCTACTAAAAATACAAAAATTATCTGGGCATGGTGGCAGGCACCTGTAATCCCAGCTGCTCGGGAGGCTGAGACAGGAGAATCACTTGAACCCAGGAGGTGGAGGCTGCAGTGAACTGAGATCACATCAGTGCACTCCAGCCTGGGTGACAAGAGCGAAATTCCATCAAAAAAAAAAGAAGCCCTTGAGAAAGAAGAAATCCTTTATTCAGTGACATTTTTCCTCCCCATACTTTTCCAGGCTTTCATATTCCTTGCCTTGGTTGCCTGTATTGGGCTTCCCAAATATCAGACCCAAATATGAATTTCAAGAAAAGCTGGAAAACCCCACACCCATCCTTGAGAATGATTTTAAGAAATTCTTCGATCCTTAAAGATTCATTTTGGTGTCCACTGTGCACTGGCCAGTCTTTTTAATCAGGGCTGGAATCTGGCCTGTGTTTTAAATTTCCCTCTACTGCCATCTGCTGGTAGGACATCTGCAATGGCATCTTCCAGAACATAAGCCTCATGATCATTTGTGTTCTTGGGGTCAGTTTCTCTGTAAGATTTAAACAAGTGATTCTCAATTCCAGCTGCATATTAGAATCACATGGGATATTTTCCAAAGTATAAATGCTCAAGTCCCACCCCTAGAGATTTGGATTCATTTAGTTTGGAAACTATCACTGATATTTTCTGAAAAGCTCACCAGAGAGTTAATATGGAATAGGTAGCCAGTTTGAGACCCACTGGCCTGAACAATCAAGTCTAACTAGTACAGATAATGAGAAGGTTAATGTAACCAAGGAAAATCTGCATTCGATTTTGTCATATCTAGACACGTTCTCCAATTCATTCTATACTGTTAATACTACTTACTTTAACTCTATGTGCTTTTTATGGATTAAAAAGATTGAAATCAGTTCTTTTATTTGTAGTCTTTCAGGATTTTCCTCATGACTAAACAGGAATACAACTTAAAATAAATCAGCTTTATTATTTTGTCACTTTTCATATTATAAGCTATGATGGAAACAAATACTGAAAATAAAATGAGTTATGAAAAAGATATAATTCAGAGAAAGAGTAGTCTTGCATTTTAGATTTACATGCCTGTAAATGTTGCAGCCTTTATCTACATGAGTTCGATGTTAGACTAAGAAATCAGAAGCTTGATTACTTTGTAAGCAGGTAGATTGAACAGGCAATTTATTTGAGATTGAATTTCTGTCTAATCAGTAGGAAAACTGAAAATTTGCAGAAGAAAATCATGTAAGCTTGATACACACACAATACATCATGTTCAGAGCCTATGTATTTTTATATATTACAAATGAGTGGGAATAAGGGTTTGATTTTCTTGGAAGTGAATTTAACAAATGATCTAAGCCTATCTAATAAAATAAGCAAGTATCAATCCTGTTTTCCCAGGAGATATTCTGTAGGTCTGAGGGTCAGGAAGCATCCCCAGACCCAGCTAACCCCAGTCTCAAGCAGCCCAAATGAAAATGTGGTGTGCTTATTCTAATAGATTCTCATAATTATTGGGATGCTATGTTGTCAGCAGAGAATGTCAGTTTTTGTTAATCCTCACTTGTACCTCTGACATACTAAGCCATGTGGAATTAGATGCCACTGAAGCTGTGGCATTTTCTCCTTAACTCTGAGTTTTCTGGAAAAATAGAACCAAAATCAGAACCAACTAACCCACCAAACAACAATAACAAAAACTCCGCTTAGTAACTTTTGGCTTTTAGACGTTGAGCTTTGAAACTTTTAGGAAAGTCACACAAAATTCACAATCTTGTTAAGGCGTGATTTTTCAGTCTGATGAGAGAGACTTGTCACTGTTAGCCCCAGTGGCAATTTCTTTGGGGAAAAATATATAATAATGGAACATACACGATTCTTGAACAAGATGGATCTGAAATTTTCACTGAACTTAAAAGATTTCCAGTAAATACTACTTTTACAAAAATTAAGGTAATGTGAAAGAAAGGCAGAGTAAATTCAGTTGTTTTCAGTCTTATTGCCTGATGTCAACTTGATTTAAGTTCTAAAAATATTGTGGAATTATTTTCATGGCTGAACAAATGAGTTACAAAACTAGAGAGATGGCAGGGCACGGTGGCTCACAGCTATGATCTCAACACTTTGGGAGGCCAAGGTGGGGAGATCACGAGGTCAGGAGTTTGAGACTAGCCTGACCAATATGGTGAAACCCCATCTCTTGGTGGTGTGCGCTTGTAGTCCCAGCTACTCAGGAGAATGAGGCAGAAGAATCGCCTGAACTCAGGAGTAGGAGGTTGCAGTGAGCCAAGATCATGCCACTGCACTCCAGCCTGGGTGACAGAGTGAGACTCTGTCTCAAAACAGCAAAAACAAAAATAAAAACAAAACAAAACTAGAGAGGTGTGATGTTGAAATAATTTGAAAACCTCACTAGCTCAATCTCTCACCCTTATTTTATCTAGAAGATTAAATTATTGTCCTGGTGAATTTTTCAATATTAAAATTTGAGGTTTAGAACAATGGCTATGTTTTTGGTGAATATGCTTAACCATGTTGATTAGATTAAGATGCCTGTTCAGGGTGGGGTATGGTGGCTCACACCTGTAATCCTATCACTTTGGGAGACCGAGGTGGTTGGATCACCTGAGGTCAGGAGTTTGAGACCAGCCTGAGCAACATGGCGAAACTCCGTCTCTACTAAAAATACAAAAAAAATTAGCTGGGTGTGGTGGCAGGTGCCTGTAACCCCAGCTACTCAGGAGGCTGAGGCAGAAGAATCACTAGAACTCCGGGGGCACAGGTTGCAGTAAGCTGAGATCGTGCCACTGAACTCCAGCCTGACAGAAAGAGTGAGACTCTGTCTAAAAAAAAAAAAAAAAAATCCTATTCTGATCATTCATAACAGATCTAGGGAGATAATGTGATTTTTAAAAGTTCTATTAAAATTATTTTGTGTATGGAAGGACATCATTTCAGTGCCCTTTGATACTGAAATATAAACAGCTAGTTCTAAATTCCCGAGATCAGCGTCAATCTCAAACAAAATGTTATCAGTAAAATGAATTGTCATACCTCTTTAAACTATTTAAAACTAAACAAGATTATAGGGAAATCCAGTCTACTGGATTTAAACATCATCACATTGTTTGGAAGGGAAGGTTTTTTATTTGGAGGGCAGGCAGGTTTAAAATCAAGGTGGGACATAGAGAACTTACAACATATTCAAGGTTGTATAGTGAGTAAGTTGGGAGGGTGGGGCTAAATTCAGATGTTTTGGTGGTCACCAATATCCCATTGCTTAGGAACCCCACTGTTGAACTCATTGGTGATAATACTCTCATTTTAGTTCTCCTGATAAACGTAAACCTCTGCAGATTTTAAACCAATTTCTTGCCTTTTTTCAAACTGTGCACCTGTTCACTTAAATGTTAAATCCAGAGCTCTTTATTCCAAAAGATGTCACTAGGAAATGTCTGATCCATTCCAACCGCCTTGCAGAAATGTAGCAAAATTATGAAGCAAAAAAATATTTGGAGCCTTTACAAGGGTACTCATGTGGTACTGCTATTTCTGAGGACAAAGACAAGTTATTCAAGAGATTACATTTGTCAGACCAAAAAAGAGAAAGCCAAGGTTATGCTGGCAGCGGAAACCCAATCTAGCAAGACCCAAGATTTTAGGAATAACAGCAAATTCACAAAGGGGTTTTGATGTTATCAGTGTGTTAAATCTATTTAATTTTTTTGATGATTAATTTAAAATGTATATTTAGTTCATAGCATAATTATACTTAATTTTAGCATAAGTACACTATTAATTTTCCTTCCTTCCTTCCCTCCTCCCTTTCCTTCCTTCCTTTCCTTCCTTCCCTCCCTCCCTCCATCCCTTTCTCCCTCCCTCCCTTTTTCCTTCCTTCTTTCTTTGCCTCCATTCCCTTCCTCCTTTCTCTTCCCTTCCCTTTCCCCTTCCTCCCTCCCTTCCTCTCTCCCTCCCTTTCCCTCCCTTTCCCTCCCCTCTCCTTCCTTTTCTTTCTTTCTTCTTTTTTGAGACAGGGTTTCCCTCTCATTGGTCAAGCTGGAGTGCAATGGCATAATCTTGGCTCGTTGCAACTTCTACCTCCCAGGCTCAGGCAATTCTGCCTCAGCCTCCAGAGTAGCTGTGACTACAGGCGCATGCCACCACACCTGGCTAATTTTTGTATTTTTGGTAGAGATGGGGTTTTGTAATGTTGGTGAGGCTGGTCTTGAATTCCTGAGCTCAAGTTATCCATCCGCCCCAGCCTCCCAAAGTGCTGGGATTATAGGCACGAGCCACTGCACCCGACCTCACTATTAATTTTCAATTCAGACGTCAGTCGATAAAAAGTCCCTAAAATAATTGGCAGGAAATATATAGTCTCTAACAACTTTGTGTGGAAAACAGACCTATTATCGTAATTTTTATGCTGGAATTGATGATGTTACCAAAATGTAAGTTCCGTGAGATCAGCAATTTTTGCTTCTTTTGTCTGTTGTTAGAGTTCTGGTGCCTTGAATAGTACTTGGAGTGTAATTGGTGCTAGAAATACTTGTTGAGTGAATGGCTTCTCTTAAGCAGATCCAAACTGGCTAGCAAGTAGGCAAAACTAAAAATGTGGACAACTTACTGAAGCTAAAGAGCACTTAGTACTTAGAGCTTCTTCCTACTGTCAAGTATCATCAGTCTGGGAGTAAGGAAGTGAATTTGGTTTTGATATTGATTTTGTTTTTACCAAATCTTCAGCCCTTGTATTTGCAGCCACGTGCTCACCTTGACAATCTGCAATGTGAGAGATGGTGAGAGAAAGAGGGGTCATATTTAATGTGTCTTTATGTCTTCAGGGTGCCTTGTGCATAGTAGATATTCAATACATATAGAGTTGCATTGGAACAGGCAAGTTAAGTTTTAAGCATTGCTTTCTATTTTTCTTGGCAAATTTTATTCTGGGAAAGAAACGCCATAAGGGCTGAACGCATAGACATATTGTTATTCAGTCCTGCCACAATGATTAAGTTTGGTTTTATTTCCAGACCTGAAATGAAAATCAGTTAACATATGGGAAATGCCGCACAATTCCTCTCCACCTGCCTATCATTTTCTAAGAAAGTGCTAGCTGCAAACTTTCCCATGTGGTTGTACAGTGGATGTATGTTGTATGAAGATACAGTGGTTACTAAACATTTTGATATGAGGCCCCCTTTGAGAGTCAGGTAGGATGACACTTACTGTCTAAGTTTGCCCTGTGCTGCCCCCAGCTAAGCAGGGCTTGTGTCACACAGCTGGGGAGACTTCCTGGCTGAATTTTCATAGGAGGGCACCAGGGGCAGCGCGACACTCAAGGAATGGGTACAGTGAGTGCACTTCCTGCCTCCTCACTACCCTTCACCTGTCCTATCAGTCCATATTCTTCAAACTCACTGCAGTGTTTTTGATTGCTAACTTTCAATACACTTTGCTTCCTTTCCAAAGTGGCAATCTTCATGTCTAGAGCGATGGGATCCAGAATTTTCCATCTGAAAAGACATGTTTTTCCTAGGCATTCATTTAGTCTTTAATAATTGGCATCCCAAGAAAATCAACAGAGTGTTTGCAGTAGCAGCTTCACCTGATGGTCCCTGAGTTTTTAAGTGATTCCCTTCTACCATGCACTCAAGGCACAAACTCCCACTAACTGCTGGGGACTCCAACCTTTGCACAGCATTTATACTGAGAGGCTGTGTGACAAGTTGACTGACTGCCATTATAGATGAACAGAAGCAGGTGTGGATGCTTAAATCATGGTGGTCATCAAAAAAGTAGTTCTTTCTGAACCCAAAAGACAATAACCAGTGTTGACTTACTTTGAAGCCAGATCACTTCCAGACCCCTGAAGTCACATAGTCACAGGATTTGATTGCTTTATTTTGTGAAGGATAATGAGGGAAGTGACTTTTTTTAGATCAAATCATTTCTATATAAGAGGTCTAAATTTAAATTCTTGAACTGCTTGGAACATGAAGACTAACAATATGAAAGAATCCAAGCAAGCTTCTAGCCTAGACATTCTCTGATATGATATCATGCAGAAAGAGTTGTATTTGTTTAAGGCTCAAAGAAATGAGCAAAGGATTAAAAATCTGGGAGAAAGACAGAAAGAGACAAATATGAATAGGTACATGAGAGAATGAGTCTAAAATTATAACAATAACCAAATTTGGAACTCTTTGTTAAGCATAATGGGATTAAAAGAAATTTTGACTGCAAAACAAAGACCTCAAAGAACTATCTTCCTCTGAAAAATGTTTGGGAAATGTGTCTCTGGAAAGTACGTTCCATGGCTGCCATCTGTCAGATGAAATTAAGGAAATAAGTCTGCTTATTCATTGACCAGCCAGCCTGTCATTGTTGTTCTCTCAACATGAAATCATGGACAAGTTATTAAGTTAAAAGGTTATTAGTTATTAACTTTAAAAAGGAGAAGAAAGGCTAATTTTCAAAATGGAAGAAAAGTAGGTCCTGGAAACCACCTTGATTTTGTGTTGACTTCAAGATAAAGCAAAGCATGACATCTATTGACATTGGCAAAAATGAAATGCTTCAATGATGCCCAGAAAAGGTCAAGTCAAATGAGTGGGATTTGTTGTTCCATCAAAGGGTAGGGCAAGTTTTAGGAATCTGGTTGAGATGTTGCATCTGTTAACATTTTGTGGGGAAAATTAGTTCACATAGACTGAAACTCCCAGTGACTATAGAAGCCATCTGGATTTCCATATTATTCTCCATAATCTCTCTCCAGCATGTATTATCTTTCCTGTTTAGACAAGAATGTGGAGTTAGATCTTAGTTCTACAACTTAATAACTGTATAACCTCTCTGATCCTTAGTTTCCTCATTGTAAAATGGGAACAATCCAACACCTAACATTATAAAAATTATTGGGAGGATTAAGTGAAACAATGATTACAGAGGGCTTGGCTCATTTCCTGCTGTAACTAACCACTCAACAGATGGTAGTTTTCATTATCGTTATGTGCAGTGTCTCTTCACTATTATGTTCATTTTAAGTCATTTTTCTCGCTACTTGTCTTTCCAAATGTCATTCATCCTTTAGGTCTCAATTTAAGCCCTGTCTGTTCCAAGGAGCCTTCTCTGAGTACACTCCTTATATGCATATTCTCTTTCTCTGAATTCTTGCATCACTTATGGTTTATATGGTTCAGGCACTTAAATACATTTTCTCTTTTGTTTCACAATACTTATTTCATGGTAATTAGTCATGTTTCCTTGAATGGATTTAGAATGATAAGACTGGCCAGACATGGTGGCTCACACCTGTAATCCCAGCACTTTGGGAGGCTGAAGTGGGCAGATCACAAGGTCAGGAGTTCGAGACCAATCTGGCCAACATAGTGAAACCCTATCTCGACTGAAAATACGAAAAATCAGCTAGGGATGGTGGTGGATGCCTCTAATCCCAGCTACTTGGGAGGCTGAGGTAGAAGAATCACTTGAATCTGGGAGGCAGAGGCTGCAGTGAGCCGAGATTGCACTATTACACTCCAGCCCAGGTAACGATGCAAGACTGTCTTAAAAAAAAATAATAAAAAAAAAATGATAGGCCTTAGGGCTTGATGGTTTTCTTAAAAGATTGCATTATCATTTGTCAAAAATTTTCCATTTTGCTGATGCAGTAATTGTGACCCAGAAAGGTGAAGTGAATTTTCCAAGCTAAAGGTCAAACTCAGTGGCACATCCGTAGGACTCTGAAGACTGTGCTTTATACAGTGGTGCATGGGCCTTGGATGGAGGCCAACCTTGGTGAAAATCCATGACCTTGACACAGTTATTTATCCTCTCTGACCTGAAAAATGATGTTGACAGTACTTACCTTGGAGAATTGTTGCGGAGATTAAATGGAATAATGTTCATGAAGTCCCAGTACAGCAACTCACATTGCTGAGTAGATATTTAAAAAATCAGATCACGTTCATTTATTTTGTTTGTTTTGAGACAGAGTCTTGCTCTGTCACCCAGGCTAGAGTGCAGTGGCACAATCTTGGCTCACTGCAACCTACAAGTGCTCCTCCTGCCTCAGCCTCCTGAGTAGCTGGGACTACAGGCATGTACCACCAGCCTGGCTAATTTTTGTAATTTTAGGAGAGACAGGGTTTCACCATGTTGGCCAGGCTGGTCTCAAACTCTTGGCCTCAAGTGACCCACCCACCCTGAAGTGCTGGGATTACAGATGTGAGCCACCATGACTGGCCCATTTCTTTCTGCATCTTTAAGAATAAAGAAAATAGCTTTTATAGTGGTTCCAAACCTGTATTAAGCCACACTGAATAAATTCTTGGTTTATTGACTCAGGGCAAAGTGGAGGGCTTTTGCTAGTGACAAATGTTAGAACTCTAGTATCTGAACCATATAGCTCTAAGAACTTGGCTACATAACCAAAAGCAACTAGAGACATGGTGTATATAACTGTGAGCATGGCAGATGCACTTTGTGGAAGGCTTTACATTGTCAGATGGTTACCTCATATTTCACTTCAATTTGACATGCAATTGTTATTATTTTAAGCACTCTTAAAGACTCTTTTGTGGTTTTCTAAATTTTTTATTTTTATTTTTAAAGACTCTCAAATATAAACATGACCAAGGTGTGGTTTTGCCCTCAAAGAATCCACAGATTTGTGTGGAATAACAGATACATTTACAAATAACCTCAATAGATTTACATGCTGCAGAGGAAATGGATACAAAGTGATATGGAAATATAGATGGGACAATCAATTAGGCCCAGGAATGAGAAGCAAAGGGAGCTGTTGAGAAGCGTGACATTGGAGCTAGACCCTGTGGGTGGAATGTTTACCACGTAAATGCATACTTTATTAAAATTGTTCAGGGCACTGCAGTATGCTTTACGCTTCTTTTCTCTTCAATTCCTAGATCACAGAGAGTTAATAAGGCAATCCTGATATTGTTTTAATGATCTGGGTAATCTACACTCTCGAAATCCAGCAAATTGGGAAGGAGGGATAGCAGGGGAAAGGAGGGTTGCAGATATGAAAATACTTTGATGATCATGAATAGCGTGCAAATGCCTAACAGCCAACATAAGACCATATGAAGGGAGGCATGCTTCCTAAATTGATGGTGACACTAGTATCCAGTCTATTTATATAGCTCAATAAATAAAGACTGCATTAAAAATGTTCACAGCACTGCCTAATAAATCCACAACCCAGCTCAAGTTTGGCTTATGTAATAAGCTCAGAGGAATCTTAGCAGATCCCTTTGTAGCTTTACTCACTTGAAAAGTGTGAGATATTAATTAAGGAAAAGGTGTTTTACGGCATCTAGGCTGATTTGTGCTGGCAGCATCTTGCTAGCTTTCTGTACTTGCTCAAGACTAATTTCTTCCTAAATTTCTCTCTTCTTGAGTTTGAGCCCATGCCTCCTCCACTGGGCTCACAGCTAGAGCTTCTGGTCTAGTTAGGGGCCTTATGGGTCATTATTTAGGCTTTTGAAGACCTTTTCTCCCACAGTGTTAAATTTTATGTGATTTTGCCTGGCAAGATGATGGGATTGCAAGATAGCCTATGAGAAATCAGGGTCAGATTAGCATAAAGGCAAACACACACACACACACATACACACACACACACACACACACACACACACAACCCAAGAAACCCCAAAACAAAAAACAATCAAGGGGCTACCTTTCTTTGGAGCACAGCAAAATCCTGCTAGTCCCAAATATGCAAAAATAGCAATCATGTTATCTTAGCAATTTCCAAAAGAAGGCTTTGGGGGAGAAAGTGTAATTTCTAGCTACTTTAACCACTATCAATAGCTACTTAGCTATTGATAAGTTGAGAACTATGCCATTTGTCTTGGGTGCTTTATTGGTATCTTTCCACTTTCTCTGAAGTCTAGCTCTGCACATTCTGCCCTTCTAGGCACTGAGTCTGCTCTTGTCCTTTCTTGCCATCTTTTTGCTCTGTTAAGATGCATATAGTCATTTACACTTTAGTATAAATGGATTTTCAAGTGGAATCCCTGATTGTTGGGGTAATTTTAAGATTTGATGATTATAGTAACTATTACCTATAAAGGAGTTAAAGACTCATTAAGCAGGTAGTCAACTGTTTCTTCTGCGGGGAAACTCTTAGGAGATTCATGTGAAGTGATGTTTTAGAAAAGGCTGCTTAATCAGTCCATGGGAAAGTGGCTCCTGTTTTTCTTCTGTATGAATATCATTTCCAAGGTTGAAGGATGCTTTAATACAAAACATCCCTACCCTGGTTCAGAGTCTAAGAGGAAACTTTTCTTTTGTATTTTTTACATATACCATATAAATTTACATATCATAACATTTACCTTCTTAAAGAGAACGATTCAGTGGTTTTTAGTACATATACATAGTTGTACAATCAACCTCGCTATCCAATTTCAGAATATTTTAATCACTCCAAAAGTAAACTCATTAACACTCATTAATCTGCTTTCTGTCCTTATGGATTCATCCATGCTAGACATTGTATGTAAACAGAATCATGCAATATGTGGCCTTTTATGTCTGGTTTCTTTCACTTAGCATGATGTCTTCAAGGTTCATCCATGTTGTAGCATATGTCAGTACTTTATTTATTTATTTATTTATTTATTTATTTTAGACAGAGTCTCACTCTGTCACCCAGGTTGGAATGCAGTGGCACTATCTCGGCTCACTGTAACCTTCACCTTCAAGGCTCAACTGATCCTTCCACCTCAGCCACCTGAGTAGGTAGGACCATAGGTGCGTGCCACCACGCCCAGCTATTTTTTTATGTTTTTGTTAGAGACAGGATTTCGCCATGTTGCCGAGGCTTGTCTTGAACTCCTGAGCTCAGGAGATTCACCCGCCTTGGCCTCCCAAAATGATTACAGGCAGGAGCCACCATGCCCGGCCTCTTTTTTATGATTAAATAATATTGTATATTATTTATTCCATGAATACATCACATTTTATTTATCCACTCCTCAATTAATGGACATTTTTACTTTTTGGCTATTATGAATAATGCTACTATGAATATTCAA
>CAUYQU010049180.1:0-26803 GCA_963574635.1 Cheracebus regulus | reverse complement strand
AGACAACAGATGCTGGAGAGGATGTGGAGAAATAACACTTTTACACTGTTGGTGGGAGTGTAAATTAGTTCAACCATTGTGGAAGACAGTGTGGCAATTCCTCAAGTACCTAGAAATAGAAATTCCATTTGAACCAGCAATCCCATTACTGGGTATATATCCAAAGGATTATAAATCATTCTATTATAAAGACACTACACACATATGTTCATTGTGGCACTGTTTACAATAGCAAAGACCTGGAACCAACCCAAATGCTCATCGATGATAGTCTGGACAAGGGAAATGTGGCACATATACACCATGGAATACTATGCATCCATAAAAAAAGATGAGTTTGTGTCCTTCGTAGGGATATGGATGAATCTGGAAACCATCATTCTCAGCAAACTTAAACAAGAACAGAAAATCAAACACCCCATGTTCTCACTCATAGGCAGGTGTTGAACAATGAGAACACAGGGACAGAGGGAGGAAGCACACTGGGGAGGAAAGCACACAGGGACACAGGGAAGAAACACACTGGGGTCTGTTGGGGGGGGATAAGGGAGGGATAACAGGGGTTGGGGAGGTTGGGGAGTGATAACATGGGGACAAATGCCAGATATAGGTGATGGGGGGATGGAGGCAGCAAATCACATTGCCATATATGTACCTCTGCAACAATCCTGCATGATCTGCACATGTACCCCAGAACCTAAAGTACATTTAAATAACATATATATTTTTCCCCAACAAAATAAAATAAATTTCTATTTTATATTTACATATGAATTATTGATAAAACTTCTGAAGCTATTATCAGATAACAAATATTTAATTGATTGAAATATTTTTGTCCTCTAAAACCTTACTACTCAAACTGCTCCAAAATTAGCAGGCATGGACATCACCATGGAGCTTGTTATAAATGTCAAATCGCAGGCCCCAACCCAGCACTACTCAACGAAAATATGCATTTTAGGAAGATGCCAAGTGAGTCATATGCACATTAAAGTTTGAGAAGCACTTATTTAAATGACTCCTTAAAAAATGAAATACTTTTGACATATGAAAGTGGTTCAAGTCTGGGCAAGAAAGAAGAGGATTACCATAGCAGAATACCTTGAAGAGTAGAAAAACAAAGGCATTAAGTTGAGAGCAGAAAAACAAAGGCAGCAAGGAGAGGAGACAGAAGGAGGGATCCAGAAGGGATATAAAACCTATTGCACAATTCCTCGGAAATATATACCTTTCATGACAAAAGTGAGTTAGTAATGTGATGAAAAACACACCACAGAGAAAGCATAGCTTCAACGGTATGGAAACTGTATTTCATCTTTATTTAAATCTTTATTGTTTCAAAAGAACAATCTCTCATAAGCTTGTAAAACTTCCTGAGGCCCTAGAATTATGATCAAATTTACCTGTTGGTTCACATTTATCCTGCCAAGCATAAAATACCTTATTACTTCTAGTACATAAATCTAGGACATAGTCTACTTTAAAAGCCTTATTTTTTGATAACTCATTGGCATTAAGCCACATTTATTAACAGAAAATTGATTTTATCTAATCAATGAAACATTTGTTTTTGTATAAATCAAAACCGTTTTTGAAGTTTTAATAATCATTCTATTAATTTTATAGCAGAGCTTTTTCTGTCTCTTTTTTTGGGGGGGGGGGGGATTTTAGTCCATGATGTGAATTAGTTCACTAGATGAGAACAAGTTAAAAATAATCAAATTTTGGACGTGATCTTCAGAAGATCTACTTGAAGAAGTGCCAAGAAGCTTTATGTTTTAGTGATGTTATCTCAGTGATTCACAGCATAGTATCATAAGCATTGCTTCTGTAAAGGCATATTATCTTTACTATTGTAAAACGGATGGCGTGTAAATCAGAGTGTGAAGTAAAATTGAGCAAATCAGAAAAGAGTATAGATTCTCTATTAATAATAGAATATATACGAGCCATATGAGTTCATATATTTGTATATCTATATATCTATATATTTACAGAAACCATAGGTTTCCATTGTATACTTTAATTACTTTGGAGTTCCAAAGGAGTTATCTTATTATCTTATAGCAATGTATTCAAGGCAATTTTCTTATTTGCAGATTAGTGAAAGTAGTTTCATCTTTTCAACAAGTATATTCTATATCTATGCTCAAGTAACTGAGCTAAGAATTATAGTGTGTACAGATTCTCTAAGGAAAAGTCATTATGTGACTAGGGTCTAATGGAGATGATGCATTTCATTCTAACACAAGGTATAAGTGATTTAAAAGAAATGTTTCAGGAGTTCTCAAAGAGTGAGAAATCAATTCTAGCTTGGGAGAAGTCCAAGAGCACAATGGAAGAAGTGGATCTGAAATAAAACCTTTAAAATTAAGATCGTAATTGGAAGACATATCAGGAGATGACATTCTAAGTAGAAATAATAGTATAATATGTACAAAGAAACAGGAAAGGCAAATAATATTTCAGGAACAGCTAGAACATCTATAGTCCTGTTTATGTGTAGGGTAAAAGAGATAGGTCTGGAAAGGTGTATTGAGACAATAGTTTTTATTACACATCAAAATCTTCTGGGGTGTTTTTATTAATATTAAAATTCTGGGTCCCATTTGCAGAGTTTTTGATTCAGGATGTCTGGAATGGGGATCCCAGAAAACTTTTTGTTGCAAATGCTCTCCCAGGTGACCTGAAGACCAATGTTGTGAATCCACTGAGTTAGGGGGTAGATTGCAAAGATGGGTTGACACTGAATATATGGAACATTTTCTATATATTCTACATATATAGAATATATAGACACTGAAGTAATTTGAGAAAGACTACTCTGGCCTTGATGATCAGAAAGTTTTGGAGAGTAAAAATGGTATAAGCAGAAATATTGAAATTGTCCAACTGTAAGACAATAGCCCATAATTGTGAGTAGCAACAATGGAAATGTAAAGAAACATCATGATGTGAGAGACATTGGTCAAAAGAAGGATAAAATGTAGTAACTGATTGGAGATAAGAGAAGTTTTGGGAGAAGACAACATCAATGATGATTATGAAATAAAAGTTTAGGTGGCTGAATGAACAGAAATACCATTAATGTAACTTAGAATATAAAAATTCTCTTCTTTATGAAGAGAAAATCTAATATAAGCCTTTCCGGAAACCTCTGGCTTTAGGTTAAATTTCCCTATTATACAGTATCATAGCACCATGTACCTTTACTTGCAGTGCATTTAATAATATGACTTTATATTAAATTGTATGGCAATTGTATTAGTATCTATGAGCCTTCGTAGACAATGAAGTCTATGACAACAGGGAACCACAATGTCTGGCACATCATAGACACTCAATATACATTTCGTTGATTCAGCTTTTTCATCTGAGTGGATAAGTAGACAAATCAATAAATTTTTAAGTAATTCATTAGGATTACCAGTATATATTACTAGAACAAAAATTTAAATGTTTACTTATAAAATATTTACATTCAGTAACTAAATATTTTTATTCTAAGTACTTCAAAATATATAATGATGAAATTATTAATTTCTTCTCAGCTTAGTGGGAAAAACGAGCAAACTAGAATTGATGAATCACTTTCTAGAAGTTTACTTGAATAAGACAAATTCAAAATATTTCAGAACCTCCATCTAGCTGTTTACTCATTATAAAAAACTATGTGCTTACATAGCCGTAGGTATGTCTTTGTAAATCAAGATCACAGTGTATGACTTTGTGTGAACTTTGGAAGTTATAGGTTGCATTTCTTTTTATTTTTATGAGCTAGGGTTTAGCTCTGTCACCCAGGCTGAAGTGCAGTGATATAATCTTAGCTCCTACTGAAAATTTTGAGATGGCTTCTCCATTGCACTTAGAGTAAGGGACCAAGTCCTTACAACGTCTTGCTAGGCTCTAGATGACTGCCCCATTTTATTGCCTTAACTAATTTACTGTCTTTACTCACCTTGCATCCATCAATCTAGTCTTAATTTTTCTCAAACCTGCAAGGCATGTGTCTGCCTCAGGGCCTTTGTGTTATCTTTCCTTTCCGTATTGAATGTATACTCTCAGAAATCTATATAACTCACTTTCTTATTTCATTCAGGTTTTAGCCTAAATTCTACCTTATTAGTGAGGCCTTCAGTGACAACTCTACTTAAAATAGCACCCTGACTCCTCGTTAGGACCTTAACTTGTTTTATTTTCTGTAGTGCTTATCACCAACTGATATATGCTGTCACTAAATAGAATGTAACTTTCATGATAGTTTTTATTTTGTTTACATCTCTGTTGCCAGCATGAGATTCATTAGTATGTGGATAATAGTCACTATCACAGGATGGATGGATCATCCATAAGATTATAACATGAGAAGAGGTGTTGGTATGGGAATCTGAAGAAAGTCAACATTTAAAAGATGATTAGATTTCAAAAACCTACTAAAACTGAAAAAATATTAGAAATGTATGAAAGACATATTTGGCTCATCAAAGCAAATAAATAAGAGAAACTCAAAAAAGGAAGGAAAATAAATAAAACCTGATTTACTGTTGTCTTTGCCATTTTTTAATCTCAATACTTTCTTATTAAACTATATGATTAACTATAAAATTAAGTTGACTAAGACTATATCAGGACCATAATTAATATTTAGAAATCATTTAGAATCACTTTATAAAATAGTAATGTAGGAATATTTATAATTAAAAGAAAATGGCAAGGTATTGGAAGAGAATACTTAGTTTAGATTCATTTTATATTACAGTTGGAGTCCTTTCAAGGAGTATACTAGATTCAAAAATATGTTTTAATGTCCATGAGTAAAAAAGAGTAAAAAGAACTACTAGACTGTGAAATGAGTATGCAAATTGAAAAGTTCCATATAATTTTTATTATCTATGAAGAGAGATCTTTATCATCAGCTGGAATATATAAAACTTTGCCCTAAAACCAGCTTGGACAGGACCAGAGCACATGTGTATATAATCATTTTGAGAGGCAGTGGAATTGCTAGTTAGAAGGTTTGGTATGGAAAGGAAAGGGACACATACATTTGTATGTATGCGTAGATAGAGAAAGAGCAAGTCAGTGGAGTCAAGATATGTCTAAAGGGAGAGAAGCAAGTTCAGGAATATTCCATACTGAGATTATGGATTCCACTAAATGGGGAGTTTTTAAAAAACTGGTTGTGGTGATGTGGAGCAAACACTAAGGAAGGGAAATATTGCCTCAAAGACCCTAGGTAACGACCTAAATAGCTTAGATTGGCAAATAGAAATAAGACTATATGACCAAGATAAGACAGAGCAAAGGTGAGGCTAAAAAGACAATCTGGAAGAAGAACCAAGTATTAAAAGCAGAAAACAGGCCGGGGCAGTGGTTCACATCGGTAATCCCAGCACTTTCAGAGGCCAAAATGAGAGGCTTGAAGCCCAAGAGTTCAAGATCAGCTTATTCAATATGGTGAGACCTCTATCTCTATATAACTCACTTTCTTATTTTATCCCCAGAAAACATCAATAAGTTAGCCAGGTGTGGTGGCATGCACCTGTCATCCCAGCTACTTGGGAGGCTGAGGTGAGAAGATTACTTGAGCTTAGAAGTTTGAGGCTGCAGTGAGCCATGTTCACACCATTGCACTCCAGGCTGAGTGACAGAGCAAGACACGGTCTCAAAAAAGGCATACACCACACATACATACAGAAATGCAGAAAACACTAAGGAAGGATTTATATTAAGTTATTTGAATGTAATAATATGAGATGTGTGTATAATTTGTATATTTCATAGATAGAATATAAATAAGGTGTAATTTGTTTATTCCATAGATTGCTAAAATTTTACTGTCCTCTAATAAAATATTCTGTGGAGAAATATTTATTTAAGTAGGCATAATGTAAAAGGCATTGTGCTGAGCACTGTGGAGGTTCAACTGGAAAAACCATTTAATAAGCAGCAAAGGGAAAACAATAAATTCTAAGGATATTATGATTGGAAGAGTAATAGTAAGACAAATGGCATCTATGTCTCCAGATAGCAGCAGCAGAATGGTACCTATTATCAATAATACTTTGAATATATTATATTCTTGAATTTCACAAAGGATGTAACTTGTTTACTGAGTAGCTGAACTTGGTGGTTTACAATTATGGAACTTTTATTCTCTCCAATCATTACTCCCAATTCTGTTACTTCTGATGTCCCTTCTATACTGGGTAAAAAATACATTGAAATCAACTTGAGTGGATGCCATAGCTTTCTGGCCACTGGTCACTTTCAGTTAATAAGAAAGTAATCTGATTTTAAAACTTCAATATCCAATCTCACAGTGTATTCAAAGCTTTCCTCAGAGGCATCAGGAGTCATCTCCTCACCACTGTACCTCTCCTGTGTTTTTCAAGCAAAAGTCCTATAGGACTGGGAGATAAACATGAGAAGAAGAGAAGTGGTAGGGATCATCTTACATAACTAGTCTCCTGTCAGTTGTTGGCATCTTTTGTTAATATGTCCTCATTGGTGAATAACAGTCAAGATTTGCTAGACTCTTAACAGCAAAAGCTCAGTGGCTTAGCATAACACATATTTATTTGTTGATTTTGACAAATCTTCTGAACCATAGGTGACTCTTCAGTTAATACAGATATCGCCATGCATTGGCTCAGTATTCTACAATGAATCAATCATATGGTATCTCCGTCTACAGATGCTTCCACAATCACTGCAGTAGAAAAGAGAAGCCTGGAGTGCCAAGCACTATCAATTAAATTTCTCAGAATGGAAGTGATACATGCCATTTTTGCTTATATTTCATGGCTCAATGAAAGTCACATCACATGGCCACATCACATAGCTTCAAAGGCAACTGTTCCATGTGCCCAGAAGTAGAAGGGATTTGGATATGATGAATAATGGTGATGCTTTCCAGAGTTGTTATTCAGTTCACTTGGAGGCAGTGTGCAGCTTAATTTCATTGAGCTCTCTGTTTGGCTGATTATTTGTCAGAAAGTGTAAGCCATATTGGTCCTTGACAGTAGTCCACATCATAACTCATCTTCTGGGTTAAATGTCTCCTCAATATTCAGCTGTCTAGATATCCCCACTGCATGTATCGCTTTTGCACCATGTGAGTTCAAAGGAAATGTTGAGAAACTTTTCTGCATGCTCCAATGCTATATATGTAATACTATACTATACCATACCGTACCGTACCATACTGTACCGTACCATAGCATACCATAGCATACCATAGCATACCATAGCATACCATAGCATACCATACCATACCATACCATACCATACCATACCATACCATACCATACCATACCATACCATACCACACTACTATACCAGTACATTGCTATGTATAATACTATGCATACATAGTACTGGGTAGTGTTTTGTGTTTGGGCTCTCCCCTTCTTATTAAGAACATCACACCACATTTCTCCCTTGCCCTGTTTCTGCTTCCTGTATCAGAAAATTCCCTGTCTTCAGACATTTCTAGTAGACAAGGAGGAAACAGTCTCTATGTCCACATATACCATGCAGACTCCAGGAGGTACATGACAATCTCTTCAAAATCTTCTCCTCTCTAACTTCTCTACTCTCTATTATACTCCTAAGACAGTGCCACAGAAAAGGTTTAATGACAATCACACCAAGGAACGAGACATCAATCTCCCATTCTCGCAGGGGAAGGAGACCGAAAAGTCACTGTAACTTGCCATCAGGGTGCCATTTCCCATGGTTTTTGCAACCCACAGACCAGGAGATTCTCTCATGTGTCTAAACCACCAGGGCCCTGGGTTTCAAGCACAAAGCAGGGCAGCTGTTTGGGCAGACACCAAATTAGCTGCAGGAGTTTATTTTTATACCCCAGTGGTACAGGGAACCAAGTGAGACAGAACTGTTCACTCCCCTGGAAAGGGGGCTGAAGCCAGGGAGTCAAGTAGTCTTGCTCAGTGGGTCCCACCCCCGTGGAGCCCAGCAAGCTAAGATCTACTGGCTTGAAATCCTCGCTACCAGCATGGCAGTCTGAAGTCAACGTGGGATGCTTGAGTTTGGTGGGGAGAGGGGTGTCTGCCATTACTGAGGTTCCAGTGGGCAATTTTCCCCTCATAGTGTAAAGGAAACCACTGGGAAGTTTGGCAGAAACCATTGCAGCTCAGCGAAGCTGCTGCAGCCAGACTGCCTCTCTAAATTCCTCCTCACTGAGCAGGGCATCTCTGAAAGAAAGGCAGCAGACTCAGTCAGGGGTTTATAGATAAAACACCTATCTCCCTGGGACATAGCAACTGGAGAAAGAGGTGGCTGTGGGCACAGCTTCAGTAGACTAAATGTTCCTGCCCGCCGGCTCTGAAAAGAGCAGGGGATGAATCTCCCAGCACAGCACTGGAGCTCTCCTAAGAGACAGACTGCCTTCCCAAGTGGGTCTCTGACCCCCATGCATCCTCACTGGGTGACACTTCCCAGCAGAGGTCAATAAACACCTCATACAAGAGAGCTCTGAGTGGCACCTGGCAGGTGCCCCTCTGGGACAAAGCTTCCACAGGAAGGAGCAGGCTGAAATTTTTGCTATTCTGCAGCCTCCACTGGTGATGCCCAGGCAAACAGCATCTTGAGTGGACCTCCAGCAAACTCCAGCAGACCTGCAGCAATGGGGCCTGATTGTTAGAAGGAAAACAACAGTAACATCAATGTTAATCAAAAGGATGCCCATGCAAAAACCTCATCCAAAGATAATAAGGATCAAAGATCAAAGGTAGATAAACCCACAAAGATGAGGAAAAACCAGAATGCCTCTTCTTCTCCAAATGATTGTAACTCCTTACCAGCAAGGGCACAAAACATGATAGAGAATGAGTTTGATGAATTGACAGAAGTAGGCTTCAGAAGGTGGGTGAAAACAAACTCTTCTAAGCTAAAGGATCATGTTCTAGCCCAATACAAGGAATCTAAGAACCTTCATAAAAGGTTATAGGAACTTCTAACTAGAATAACCAGTTTAGAGAAGAACATAAATGACCTGATGGAGTTGAAAATCACAGCACAAGAACTTCATGAAGCATACAAAAGTATCAATAGCTGAATCAACCAAGCAGAAGAAAGAATATCAGAGATTGAAGATCAACTTAATGAAATAAAGCATTAAGACAAGATTAGAGAGAGAGAGAGAGAAAAAAAAGAAAACAACCAAAGCCTCCAAGAAACATGGGACTATATGAAAAGACCAAACCTACATTTGATTGGTGTACCTGAAAGTGACAAGGAGAATGGAACCAAGTTGGAAAATACACATCAGGATATTATTCAGGAGAACTTCTCCAGCCTAGCAAGACAGGCCAACATTTAAATTCAGGAAATACAGAGAACACCACTAAGATATTTCTCAAGAAGAGCAACCCCAAGACACATAATCATCATATTCACCAAGGGTGAAACAAAAAAATAATGTTAAGGACAGCCAGAGAGAAAGGTCAGGTTACCTACAAAAAGAAGCCCATCAGACAAACAGTGGCTCTCTCTGCAAAAACCCTAAAAGCCAGAAGAGAGTGAGTGCCAATATTCAACATTATTAAAGAAAAGAATTTTCAACACAGAATTTCATATCCAGCCAAACTAAGCTTCATAAGTGAAGGCGAAAGAAAATCTTTTATAGACAAGAAAATGCTGAGGGATTTTGTCACCACTAGGCATGCCTTACGAGAGCTCCTGAAGGAAGCCCTAAATATGGAAAGGGAAAACCGGTATGAGACACTGCAAATACATACAAAAATATAAAGACCAAGGACACTGTGAAGAAACTGTACCAACTAATGTGTAAAATAACCAGCTTAAATCATGATCAGAGGATCAAATTCATACATAACAATATTAACCTTAAATGTAAATGGGCTAACTTCCTCAATTAAAAGACACAGACTGGCAAATTGGATGAAAATTCAAGATGCATCAGTGTGCTGTATTTAAGAAACCCATCTCATGTGCAAAGACACACATAGGCTCATAATAAAGAGATGGAGGAATATTTACCAAGCAAATAGAAATTTAAAAAAAAATTACCAGACAGAAAGCAGGGGTTACAATCCTAGTCTCTGATAAAACAAACTTTAAACCAACAAAGATCAAAAAAGATGAAGAACGGCATTACACAACGGTAAAGGGAACAATTAAACAAGAAAAACTATTCTAAATGTATATGCACCCAATACAGGAGCAGGAACACCCAGATTCATAAAACAAGTTCTTAGAGACCTACAAAGAGATGTAGACACTCACATAATAACAGTAAGATAATTTAACACCCCACTGTCAGTATTAGACAGATCAATGAGACAGATTAACAAGGATATTCAGGACTTGAACTCAGCTCTGGATCAAGTGGACCTAGCAGATGTCTACAGAACTTTCTACCCCAAATCAACAGAATTTACATTCTTCTCAGTGCTACATGGCACTTATTCTAAACTTGACCACATAATTGGAAGTAACACAGTTCTCAGCAAATGCAAAAGAACCAAAATCATAACAATCTTTCAGACCACAGTACAATCAAATTAGAACTCAGGATTAAGAAACTCCTTCAAAACCAGAAAATTTCATGGAAATTGAACAACCTGCTCCTGAATGACTCCTGGTTAAATCATGAAATTAAGGTAGAAATCAAAGTTCTTTGAAACCAAAGAGAACAAAGGGACAAGGTACCAGAATCTCTGGGGCCCAGCTAAAGCAGTGTTAAGAAGTAAATTTATAACACTAAATTTTCACATTAGAAAGCTACAAAGATACTACGGCCATACCACCCTGAATGCGCCCGATCTCGTCTGATCTTGGAAGCTAAGCAGGGTCAGGCCTGGTTAGTACTTGGATGGGAGAAAGCTACAAAGATAACAAATTGACACCTTAACATTACAGTTAAAAGAGCTAGAGAGGCAAGAGCAAAGGAATCCAAAAGCTAGCAGAAGACAAGAAATAACTGATATTAGAGAACTGAAGGAGATAGAGACACAACAAACCCTCCAAGAAAACCCAATGATTCCAGAAGTTGTTGTTTTGAAAAAATTAACAAAATAGATAGACCACTAGCTAGACTAATAATGAAGAGAGAGAAGAATCAGATGAAAACAATAAAAATTATAAAGTGGATATCCACTGACTTTACAGAAATACAAACTACCATCAGAGAATACTATAAACACCTTTATGCAAATAACTAAAAAATCTAGAAGAAATTGATAAATTCCTAGACACATACAGCCTACCAAGAATAAATCAGGAAGAAGGTGAATTCCTGAATTGACAAATAACAAGCTCTGAAATTGTGGCATTAATTAATAGCCTACCAACCAAAAAAAAGCCCAGGACCAGATGAATTCACAGCTGAATTCTACCACAAATACAAAGAGGAGCTGGTTCTTTTCCTTTTGAGACTATTCTAAACAACTGGAAAAGCGACACTCCTCCCTAAGTCATTTTATGAAGCCAGCATCATCCTGATAACAAAACCTGGAAGAGACACAACAAAAAAAGAAAATTTCAGGCCAATATCCCTGATGAACATTGATGTAAAAATCCTCAATAAAATACCAGCAATCCGAATCCAGCAGCACATCAAAAAACTTATCCACTATGATCAAGTCAGCTTCATCCCTGGGATGCAAAGCTGGTTCAACACAGGAAATCAATAAATGTAATCCATTACATAAACAGAACCAAAGACAAAAAACACATTATTATCTCAATAGATGCCCAAAAGGCCTTTGATCAAATTTAACTTCCCATCAGGTTAAAAACTCTCAATAAACTACATGTCATCACAACATATCTCAAAATAATAAAAGCTATTTATGACACACCAACAGCATAGGCAAAAGCTGGAAGCATTCCCTTTGAAAACCAACATAAGACAAGTGCACCATCTCTCACCAGTCCTATTCACCATAGTATTGGAAGTTCTGGCCAGGACAAAAAGACCAGAGAAAGAAAATATATTCAAATAGGAAAAGAAGAAGTCAAGTTGTCTGTTTGCAGATGACATAATTTTATATTTAGAAAACCCCAACATCTCAGCCCAAAGACTTCTTGAATTGATAAGCAACTTCATGAAAGTCTCAAGATACAAAATCAATGTGCAAAAATCACAAGCATTCCTTTACACCAACAATAGGCAAGCAGAGAGCCAAATCATGAATGAATTCTTATTCACAATCACTACAAAGAGAATAAAATACCTAGGAATACAATTTACAAAAGACACGGATAACCTCTTCAAGAAGAACTACAAACTACTGCTCAAGGAAACAAGAGAGGACAAAGACAAATGGAAAACCATTCCATTCTCATGGATAGTAAGAATCAATATCATGAAAATGGCCATACTGCCCAAAGTAATTGATAGATTCAATGCCATTCCTATCAAACTACCACTGACATTCTTCAAAGAATTAGAAAAACTATTTTAAATTTATAGGGAATAAAAGAATACCCCACATAAGCAAGACAATCCTAAGCAAAAAGAACAAACACAAAGAAATCATGCTACCTGACTTCAGACTATACTACAAGGCTACCGTAACCAAAATAGCATGGTACTGGTACCAAAACAGACATATACAGCAAGGGAGCAGAACAGAGACCTCAAAAATAACAACACACATCAACAACCATCTGATCTTTGACAAACCTGACAAAAACAAGCAATGGGGTAAGAATCTCCTATTCAATAAATGGTTCTGAGAAAATTGGCTAGACCTATGCAGAAAACTGAAACTCGATCCCTATCATACACCTTATACAAAAATGAACTCAAGATGGATTAAAGACTTAAATGTAAAACCCAAAACCATAAAAAACCTAGAGGAAAACCTAGGCAGTACCATTAAGCACAAAGGCATAGGCAAAGCCTTCATGACAAAAACACCACAAACAATTGCAATAAAAGCCAAAATTGACAAATGATATCTAATTAAACTAAAGAGCTTCTTCAAAGCAAACTAAACTGTCATTAGAGTGAATAGGCAACTGACAGAATGGAAGAAAATTTTTGCAATCTACCTATCTGAAAAAGTTCTAATACAAAGAATTTTCAAGGAACTTAACAATATTTACAAGAAAAAAACAAACCCATCAAAAAGTGGGCAAAGAATATGAATACACACTTCTCAAAAGAAGATATTTATGTGGCCAACAAACATATAAAAAAAAGCTAAACATCATTGATTATCAGAGAAATGCAAATCAAATCCACAATAAGATTACCACCTCATGCCAGTCAGAATGGCAATTATTATAAAGTCAGGAAACAATAGATGATGGTGAGAATGTGGAGAAACAGGAACGCTTTTACACTGTGGGTGAGAATGTAAATAAATTTAACCATTGTGGAATACTATGTGGTAATTTCTCAAGGATCTAGAACCAGAAATACCATTTGACCCACCAATCCCATTACTGGGTAAATATCCAAAGGAATATAAATGATTGTACTATAAAGAAATATGCACAAGAATATATACTGTAGTACTATTTACAATAGCAAAGACATGGAACCAACCAAATGCCAATGAATGATAGAATGGATTAAAAAATGTGGTACATATACACCATGGAATAGTATGCAGTCATAAAAAGGAATGAGATCCTGTCCTTTGCAGAGACATGGATGAAGCTGGAAGCCATCATCCTCTGCAAACTAACACAGGAACAGAAAACCAAACCTTGCACATTCTTACTCATAAGTGGGAGTTAACATTGCAAACAAATTGACACAGAGAGGGGAAAAAGACACACCAGGGCCTGTTGTGGGATGGGCATGAGGGGAGTGAACTTAGAGGATGGATCAATAGTTGTAGCAAATCACCATGGCACACATATACCTATATAACAAGCCTGTATATTCTGCACATGTATTCCATTTTTTTAAGAAGGAATAAAGAAACAATGTTATATGCTTTCTATGACTCTAATAAGATTCATTATATGTCCCCAAAGGAACATCTATAATGCTTTTTCAGACAAATCTCTCTCTGCATTCTGACATGTGTATAGGGTGTGGCAGAACAGCCCTTTTGCCTTGCTGAAAGGCACTGTCTTAAACATTTCAGAGGCTGTAACAAAGATATTTGCAGCCATATTCTTGATTTGGTCTTTGGCCTCAAGCTTTGTTTGACACAGAATAATTGTTTTTTGTACATACTCAGGAGGCTGTAGATAAGAAATAATTTTCAACCCAACATGTGCTGTGCCTTTATGTTTCTTCTCTATTCTTCTTGTAACTTAACAATTCTTTCTTTAGCTCATCTTTTGTTTCCTTGTACTGCTATGGTCTGAATGTTTTTTCCTTCCAAAGTTTATGTGTTGAAAGTTATTCTCCAAGATATTAGAAGACGGAGCATTTTGGAGGTGATTAGTGTAAGAAGGCTCTGCCTTTGTGAATGGAATTAATGCCCCTTATAAAAATGGCCTCAGAGAGCTGCCCTCCCTTCCACCATATGAGGACAGATAAAAGGAACAATCTATGAGAAACAGGCATTCACCAGACACTGAGTCTTCTGGCACCTTGATCATGGAATTCCCACTTTTCAGAATTATGAACAATAAGGTTCAATTATTTATAAATTACCCAGTCTAAGTAAGGAATTTTTTATAGAAGCCTGAATAGACTAAGACATTTAGCTAGAAAAAAACAAGATGTTTAATATTGTGCCTAGAAATGTTGTTAGCCAGAGCCATAAGTTACTTCATTTATGTATATATCCTATTATTTAAGTTTACTCAAGTAATATTTTGCTAATGGTTCTGTTATCACATAACATGGATTACTTTTTGTTCCAGATTTAAATAATAGTTCTTCACTGTTTTTCCAATTTCACTATCTGATTAACACTCCTAAAGTCTTTGCTAACAGATTCCATTGTTTTCCTAGACTTTGCCTGTAGCCTGGTCCAATAAATGATGTCTTACCTTTTAGAGTTTTATTGCAACATCACCATGTTTTTACATACAAGTTTCTATATGTAATCTATTGTTAAGTAATAATCACTTGAAAGGTACTGGCTTAAAACATATATACAAACTAACAAGACATAGAATATTTCTATTATCACAAAAAATACCCTTGTGCACTTTTCTGGTCATACATCCTCTGAAATCCAGGCAGAGGTTCCCTAATCTCAATTCTTGACTTCTACATACTTGCATGACCAACATCATGTGAAAGTTGCCAAGAGTTGGGGCTTGCACTCTCTGAAGCAATGGCCTGAGCTCTACCTTGATGCCTTTTAGCCATAGCTAGTGCTAAAGCAGCTGGGACATAGGACACCATGTCCCAAGACTGCACAGAGAAGGGGGGTCCTGGGCCTGGCTCAGTTAACAATTTTTTCCTCCTAGGCCTCCAGGCCTGTGATGGGAGGGGCTGCTGTGAAGGTCTCTGACATGCACTGGAGACACTTCTCCATTTTCTTCGTGATTACCATTCAGCTCCTCGTTACTTTTATCATTTATTTATTTATCTAGAGACAGAGTCTCACTCTGTCACCCAGGCTGGAGAGCAGTAGTGCAATCTTGGCTCACTGCAACATCCAACTCCTGGGTTCAAGTGATTCTTTTGCCTCAGCCTCCTGAGTAGCTGGGACTTCGGGTGCATGTCACTATGCCTAGCTAATATTTGTATTTTTAACAGACATGGTTTTTTACCATGTTGGCCAGGCTCGTCTTGAACTCCTGACCTCAAGTTATCTGCCTGCCTTAGCCTATTAGAGTTCTGGGATTACAGGCATGAGTCACCATGCCCAGCCTGTTCCTCATTACTTTTGCAAATTTCTTTAGCTAGCTTAAATTTCTCCCCAGAAAATGGGTTTTTCTTTCCTGTTGCATCATCAGGCTGCAAATTCTCCAAAGTTTTATGTTCTGTCCTTTTTAAACGTAAGTTCCAATTCCAAACCATATCTTTGTGAATGCATAAAACTAAATGCTTTTAAGTGCATCAAAGCTACCTCTTGGATGCTTTTCCATTTAGAAATGTTTTCCACAATATACCCTAAAATATCTTTCTCATGTTCCAAGTTCCACAGATCTCTAGGGCAGGGCCAATATGCCGCCAATATATTTGCTAAAACATAGCAAGTGTCACCTTTAATGCAGTTCCCAAGAAATTCCATAGGTATTCATGTGTGTGTCTGTGTGTTATATGTACAAACACACATATATAGCTTTCCTTCTATATCTGTGAGTTTTGCATTCATGGATTCAACCAAACACAAATTAAAAATATTATTTGAAAAATAGATGACTGCATCTGTATTAAACATGTGCAGATTTTCTCTTGTATATTTCCCTAAAGAATACAGCATAAAAAGTACTTACACAACTTTTCCTTTCTATTAGCTATTAGAAGTAATCTAGAGATTATTTAGAATATACTGGAAGATACGCAATTATCACATGATCTTATGGAAGGAACTTGAGCATTGATAGATTTTGGTAATTACATTGTGTTCTAGAATTAACTTTCCAAGGATACTATATATACATATATCTATATATATCTATATATATATATTTCTGTATGTGCATATATATATGTACACACACACATATACACATAATCTGTGTCTATATATTATATATATAAATTGAAAACAAATGTTCACAACAGCATAATTTCCAATAGTCTAAAAGTGAAAACAAGCCAATTGTCTAGTTGATCAATGTATAAACAAAATATGGTATAACCATACAATGGAATGTTGTTCAGCCATAAAAAATAAAAATGAAATACTGATACATGTTATAACATGCATGAACCTTGAAAATGTTATGGTAATTTCAAGAAGCCACACTTCCAAAACCCACATATTGTTTGATCCTATTTATATTTAATATCCTGAATTGGAAAATCCATCAAGATCAAAAGTAGATTGGTGTTTGTAAGAGACTGAAGGAAGGGGAAGTGAAGAGTGGCTCTTAGTGAGCATGAATTTTGGCTTGGGGGAAATTAACATATTCTGAAACTAGATAGTAGTGATAATTGAACAATTCTGTGAATATAAACACTCTTTGCACATTTTAAAAGGGGTACATTTATAGTATGTCACTAACATATTTATAAACAAAAATCAATTTCAGATAAAACAGAAATGCATAGTCTTAAATGTAGAATTTAGAAGGAGAAATGCTAAAAACCAAGAAGCAATATATGCATTTTATAAAAATTAGAAATAGAATTACAAGTTAAACCCAAATTATAAAGTAAATAATACTTAGGAGTTATAATTAATGACACAGAAAACAAACATAAAATAGAGGATCAATAATCTAAAAGGTTTTTCTTTTTGAAGATTAATACAATTATTGAATGTTGATTATATCTACAGAGAAGAAATGAAGACCTACATAAAAAATGAATTTTACAGATTTCAATTATTAATATATCAAAAAGATTATAACTGGTTATTAAGAACATCTTTATTCAAATAAACTTGAGAATTTTAGATGAAATAAGATTTTTGAAAAATACTACTAAAAAACAGCATACTCTGGAAGAAGGTAAAGATAGATTAACTTTTTGTACTAGATAGTTACAGCTATAAAATTCAAGGTATGTTTACTTAAAAGTCAGAATCAAGGTTACTTTTTGGGAAAAAGGAGGAAACTGATTGGGAAGAGGCTTGAAGGAATCTTCTGGAATGTTGATAATTTTCAGTATTTTTACTTGTTTAGTAGTTACAACGTGTTTATTTGTGACAATTTATTTTGTTGTTCATTTACCTTTTGGCCATGTGTATTATAGTTTAATTAAAATAATTAAAAAAAATACTATTACAGGCCAGGTGCGGTGGCTCACGCCTGTAATCCCAGAACTTTGGGAGGACAAGGTGGGTGGATCACCTGAGGCTGGGAGTTCAAGATCAGCCTGACCAACATGGAGAAGCCCCATCTCTACTAAAATTAGCTGGGTGTGGTGGCGCACGTCTGTAATCCCAGCTACTGGAGAGGCTGAGGCAGGAGAATCACTTAAACCCAGGAGGCAGAGGTTGCGGTGAGCCAAGATCGCGCCATTGCACTCCAGCCTGGGCAACAAGAACAAAACTCTGTCTCAAAAAAATATATATATGATTACAACACGGTTACCGTAGTTAATAATTATGTATTATGTGCTTGAAATTTGCTAAGAGTAGATCTCAAGTATTCTCACTACTAAATAAAAATAGTAACTATGTGACATTACAGATACATTAATTAGCTTGATTGTGGTAATCATTTTGCAATATATGTGTATATCAAATCATCACATTGTACATCTTAAATATATACAATTTTTATTTGTCAATTGTATCTCAATAAATGTAAAAGAAATCTACAGAGAACTTTAGAAAATACCAAAATCACTCTGCTCTAAAGTCATTTGAAATGATTCTTGTGTAAGAGTGATCTAGTCAATAAATCGTTACTGAGTCAGACTCATTTCAGTTTATTTTTCATTTTAGTTATTTTTTGCCTTTCTTTTCACTAAATTATATTTCAAGTATATAAAGCATTTGCATCTTTCCAAATTGAAATCACACATTAATTTACACATTCCAAAATTAAAATTATGTATAAAGAAATATTTTCTCACTCATTTCTTCACAAATTTTAGCAAACTATGGATATTGATTTACACATTTATATTCTGCTTTCCATTTTATCATGAGGATCAATTAAAATTAGTGAATAGAGATTTTGCTCTTTAGTTTACACAGGAGTACTGCATGGTGTTCTGTTACATATAATGTTTTATAGCAAATTAACCAGTCTTCTATTGAAGGATATTTGTTTTTTTCCAATATTTTGCCATTATAAATTATTTCACTTTGAGGATTCTTGTGAATATTTGTCAGTGTATCTTTGGATAAATTCTTAGAATTGGGACTGGTGTGTCATTTATATTTTTTCCTAAATACTGCTAAATCATTCTTTAGATGCAATGGCTTAATTATCTTTTTCCATCAACTATGCATGTAAGTGCCTGTTTTTCTACATTCCTACCAATCTTTCTAAATATGCTGCCAAATACTTGGCTTTTTCTAATATGATATGTGAGAAATAGTATTTCAAAATAGTTACAATTTGCATTTATCCTATTATGCATATAATTGAGCATGTTTTATGTATTTAAGGGCCATTTTTTTTCTCCTTATGGGAACTACCTGTTTATAGTTTTTACTTATTTTTCTATTATGTTGTTGGTCTGCCCTTCTTAATTATTAGAATTTATTTATTATGTATATATTACATACTTTGTGATATAATGTGTGTTTTTGTATTTTTTATTTGTATTTTTTTGTTAATGGTACTTTTCATTGCTGATAAGAAGTTTTTTCGTATTTCCAGGTTACACTGGAATACATCTCTATTTACTTTTGTGCTTGTATAATAACACTATTTTCACATTTACATTTCTGACCAATTTGGAATTTATACTACTGGATTAAATAATATATTGATCCAATGTTTTTCTTGATGAAGTAGTTATACAGTCATCCAAATATTTACTTTTAAAGTTCATCTTTCTCCCATTGATTTGATATGCCCCATTCTAAGTCTGCCTCTGACTCTCTATCAATATATCCATATATGTTATATATACATGAACACACACTGCTAGCCTGCTTTTGGACTATGTTCCATTTTCTGTCTATTAATACCAATATACTATATTGCCTTAATTATAGATTACTCATATTGTTTTATTACCTGGTTGGGTTAACAACCCTCCAACACTCCTTTCCCTCTGCACCTACATTGTGCTTCCGTATTTTTTATATCCTTGCTTATTTATTCTCATATGTATTTTATAATGAACATTTCTAGCTCTTTAATATTTTAGTATTTTTATTAGGATCTCATTACATTCATAAATTAAATTGAAAATTTTTATTAACATAAAAATCACATAATGTAAAACCAGCTTAACCATATTTAAGTGTACAGTATTGTAATGTTAACTATATGCAGATTGAAGTGTTACAGATCTCCAGAACTTTTTCATTTTCCAAAACTGAATGTCAATATCCACTGAGCAACAACTCTCCTTTCCATATCCCCCTAGTCCCTGGCAACCACTATTTTACTTTCTGAATCTAAGTGTTTGACTACTTTAGATACCTCATATAAGTGGAATCATGCAATATTTGTATGAATTTAAAATTTTATGATGTTAAGACTACCTGACCAACAATATGGTAAGTCTTTTTATTTGTTCATGCCCTCCTTTTCCATCTTTCATGTGTGTTCTATGGTATCCTCATAAAAGTTTTGAACATAACTCTCAATTTTTCAAAAGATATTTTATTTTATTGCTAGTATAAAGAAGTTATCTTTTATTACTAGTATTCTGAGTGTTTTATCATAAAAGAGTGCTGAATTTTGTCAAACGCATTTTTATGCATCAATTATTGTTTTTTCCCTTTATTCTATAAATGCAATGAAATATGTTATCATATGTTGAAGTACACTTGCATTCCTGGGTAAATTTCATTAGTTCATGATAAATAATCATCTTAATATACTATTGGATTACATTTGCTGGTATTTTGTTGACTTTTACATCTGCAGTAATTGGAAATGACTGGGCTGTAGTTTTCATGAAGAGTCTTTCTGGCTTTGCTATAAAGGTAATGCTATCCTTACATAATAAGATGTGTTCTTTTTTTTTAAGTGAAATTTTATACATTAGACAAATGAAATATCAAACATTAGCCCAATGAAGGGTGTAAGAATTAGGGACAGGGTAGTGGGAAACCCTTGTCACTACTTTTTTTTTTTATTGTACCTTAGGTTCTGGGGTACATGTGCAGATCATGCAGGATTGTTGCATAGGTACACACATGGCAATTTTGTGAAAGTTTGAGATGACTTGGTCCTGGGCTTTCCTTTGTTGGAAATTTTTTATTGTTAAACCATTCATGGTACTTGGTACAGATTTCTTCAGATTATTCTAGGATGCATTCATTGATATAGAAGTTTAAAAACATGCATGTTGAAATGACTATTGTTAGGCCGGGTGCGGTGGCTTACGCCTGTAATCCCATCACTTTGGGAGGCAAAGGAAGGTGGATCATCTGAAGTCAAGAGTTCCAGACCAGCCTGGTCAACATGGCAAAACCCCATCTCTACTAAAAATACAAAAAGCAAACCAGACATGGTGATAGGCACCTGTAATTTCAGCTACTTGGAAGGCTGAGGCATGAGAATTACTTGAACCCAGGAGGTGGAGGTTGCAGTGAGCCGAGACTGCGCCATTGCACTCCAGTCTGGGTGACAGAGCAAGATTCTGTCTCAAAAAAACAAACAAAAACAAAAACAAAAACAAACAAAAACTTATTTTTCCTTTAGCAGTGATCTTAACATTTTGGGTGGTTACAAACTTTTTGAGAATTTATGAAAGTTACAGATCCTTTCTCAGGAAAATGTAGGTATCCATATAACCACAACACATGGCAACTCTTCACAATTTGGCCTCAACTTAACTTTCTAACATTATATGTTTCATATTATTACCACTGTCCTTAGCTTTTACCACATGCTCTGTAACATATATCTACTCTCCAGTCATAATTTTTTAAGAACACAACATGACACTATAGTAGTGCAGGGTCCTTTTTCCATCTAGTATGATCTCTCAATTGTATTCCTATATATGTAGTTTTGAAAATACAGGTAATACTTCATTATGAAGCCTTCATTCATTTTCTCACTCAGGTCTCTAGCTGTGAACTCCTATAGTACATTGCACAAAAATTATTCCAAAATAAAATATATTGATTGTATTATATTTATATGACTCTCTCTTTACCTTCTGAATTCCAACTTGGAACTCCAAAAGGCAAGTATTATGTCTCATTTACCTACGTTCACATTTTAAAAGTTACTTGAATGCATAAATGAATGTATTAATTGATTATTTGACCAATGGTGGTAAGTAATGACAGATATTTATAAATTAATCTACCACTGTATCTGACAGGTGTTGTCAGACTTTTAAGATGTGCTACAACAAACAATATTAGTTCATTTTTTTTCTTCTCAATCTGGCTATTTCCTCACACTGGATTAAGCAGTCACTTTTAGTAAAAAAAAAAAAAATTTCAATATATTGCAGCAAGATAGTAAGAATTTATTGAGTTTATGTTGAAATGGTGTATATGTGTGGGCAGTTCTTCCATGATACAGAGTTATTATCATAAACAGAAAGATATACTGCTGTAGTTGAAAATGTTACTAAAAATATTTGGAAGACATAGATCCACATAATACATGAAGTGATGATAAATGGATGTTGACCACAGTTAATTCAACTGAGAGCAACTTTAAAATAATTAATCTTTACACTTATATCTCCTGAATTTTCTGAAGGAGACATATACTTTCCAGAAATGCATCTTAAAAATGTCTGTTTCTTTCTCTCCTATACACTTTTCTCACATTTTAGCTACTCCCACACTTACTATCTCTCAACTTCCCCACTCTATGAAAATATCCTCTAGCCTTAAGCTTTAAATTCCAGTTATATTTTTCTTTATTCCTGATTCTCAATTTCTAAAACCTAAAAATCTATTTGGCAAAGCTAAACTTTCCTTTAAGGGTGATAAATGGAAGAAAAAAAAGGCATATTTCTTTTAAGTGATAGTTAGAGGAAAAAAAGCTGTGAATAATCAAAAAGTAATTTTTTTAAGCTTTCTGTATTATGAATTTATTTTGTGACCTTAAGTAGTCACATACCCTCTCATTTTGTCATATTCTTAAATTCTATATGTAAATGTAAAATGAATAAAAATCTTGAAAAAAAGTTTCTCTACAAATCCAAGTTGGTTTTAAAAACAAATATTTTGTTCAAAAAAATATTTTAATAACACTTTTATATAAAATAGTTTGTCTTTACTGAACAGAAATATTGTCATGGTGAATTTTTCATATAATGTTTGGTTTGGAATTTTTTTCTGAAATATTAAAACTAGGCATTAAATTTTTGATTCCTTTATTACTTGTGCAGCATTTAGTTCATATTTGACTTTCAAAAATCTAAAAACTTTAAGCAATTTTCTGTGATTAATTTTATAACACTCTTTAAATTCCCTACTGAGAGTAATTTAAAAACCTTTTTTTTTTTAGTTTCAACATTTATTTTCAGTTCATGGGTACATGTGCAGGATGTGCAGGTTTGTTATGTAAGCAAACGTGTGCCATAGTGGCTTGCTGCGTGTATCAAACTACCACCCAGATACTGAGCCCCACATGCATTATATGTTTATCCTCATGTTCTCCCTCCTTCTGCCCCCTGCCTGACAGGCCCCTGTATAAGTTGTTCTCCTGCCTGTGTGCATGTGTTCTCACTGTTTAGCTCCCACTTAGAGAGATTACGCAGTGTTTGGTTTTCTGTTCCTGCATTAGTTTGCTGGGAATAATGGCTTCCAACTCATCATATTTCTGCAAAGGACATGATCTCCTTCCTTTTTATGGCTTCACAGTATTATATAATGTTATGTGTACCATCTTTTCTTCATCCAGTCGATTACTGATGGGCATTGTATTTAATTACATGTCTTTGCTATTGTGAATAGTGCTGCAGTGAACATATAGGTGCATGTATTTTTATAATAGAATAATTTATATTCCTTTGAGCATATACCCAGTAATGGGATTGCTGGGTCAAATGGTATTTCTCCCTCTAGATCTTTGAGGAATTGCCACACTGTCTTACACAATGGTTGAAGTGACTTATGATCCTACCAACAGTGTAAAAGTGTTTTTTTTTTTCTTACAACACCACCAGCATCTGTTGTTATTTGATTTTTAATAATTGCCATTCTGACAGGCATGAGATGTTATCATATTGTGGTTTTTATGAGCATTTCTCTAATGATCAATGATGTTGAGCTTTTTCTCTTATGTTTCTTGGCTACATGTATTTCTCTTTTTGAGAAGTGTCTGTTAATGCTCTTTGCTTACTTTTTAATGAGGTTGTTTGTTTTGTTCCTGTAAATTTGCTTAGGTTTTTTGGTAGACTCTGTATATTAGACCTTAGTCAGATAAATAGATTGCAAAAATTTTCTTTCATTCTGTAGGTTGTTTTTCACTCTGATGGAAGTTTCTTTTTCTGTATAGAAGCTCTTCACCTTAATTAAATCCCATTTATCAAGTTTTGCTTTTGTTGCAACTGCTTTTGGCATTTTTATCATGAAATCTTTGCCCATGTCTATGTCCTGAATGGTATTGCCTAGATTTTCTCCTAGAGTTTTTTATAGTTTGGGTTTTTACATTTAAGTCTTTAATCCATCTTGAGGTAATTTTTGTATAAGGTGTAAAGATGTGGTCCAGTTTTAATTTTCTGAATAGGGCTAGTCGATTCTCTCAGCACCATTTTAAAAATAGGGAGTCATCTCCTTTCCCCATTGCTTGTTTTTGTAAGGTTTGTTGAAGATCAGATGGTTACAGATGTGTAGTCCTATTTCTGATATCTCTATTCTGCACAATCATTCTATGTGTCTGTTCTTTTACCAGTACTATGCCATTTTGGTTAATGTAGCCTTGTAGTATAGTTTGAAGTTGGGTAGCATGATGTCTCCAGCTTTGTTCTTTTTGCTTAGGATTGTCTTGGCTATTTGGGCTCATTTTGGTTTCCATATAAAATTAAAAATTTTTTTTTCCTAATTCACTGAAGAATGTCAATGGTAGTTTAATCGGAACATCATTGAACCCATAAATTACTCTAAGCTGTATGGGCATTTTGAAGACATTGATTCTTCCTATCCATGAGTATGGAATGTTCTTCCATTTGTTTGTGTTCTCTGATTTCTTTGAGCAGTGGTTTGTAGTTCTCCTTAAAGAGGGCCTTCACTTCCCTTGTTAGCTGTATTCCTAGGTATTTTATTATTTTTGCAGCAATTTGGAATAGGAGTTAATTTATGATTTGGCTCTCTGCTTGCTGTTGGTGTGTAAGAATGCTAGCAATTTTCGGAAATTAATTTTGTATCCTGAAACTTTGATGAAGTTACTTATTATCAGCTTAAGAAACTTTTGGGCTGAGACAATGAGGTTTTCTAGATACAGGATTATGTCATCTGCAAATAAAGATAATTTGACTTTCTCTCCTCCTATCTGAATATGCTTTATTTCTTCCTCTTGCCTGATTGCCCTGGCCAGCACTTCCAATACTATGTTGAATAGGAGTGGTGAGAGAGGGCATCTTTGTGTTGTGCTAGTTCTCAAGGGGAATGCTTCCAGCTTTTGCTTATTCAGTATGATATTGGTTATACTGTCATGTACGGCTGTTACTGTTTTAAAGGATGTTCTTTCAGTATTAGTTTATTGAAAGATTTCAACACGAAGGGATGTTGAATTTTATTGAAGGCCTTTTCTTTGTCTATTGAGATAATCATGTGGTTTTTATCTTCAGTTCTATTTATGTGATGAATCACACTTATAAATTAGTGCAGGTTGAACCAACTTGTTTCCTGGGGATGAAGCCAACTTGTTCATGGTGGATAAGCTTTTTGATGTGTTCCTAGATTCAGGTCACTAGTATTTATTAAGGATTTTTTTGCATTGATGTTTATCAAGGATACTGGCCTGAAGCTTCTGTTGTTGTTGTTGTTGTTGTTGTATCTCTCCATGTTTTGGTATCAGGATCATGGTGCGCTCATAAAATGAGTTAGGAAGGAGTCCCTTCTTTTCAAGTTTTTGGAAAAGTTTTAGTAGAAATGGTACCAGCTATTTTTGTATCTATGGTAGAATCCAGCTGTGAATTGGTCTGGTCCTGGGCATTTTTTGGTTGCTAGGATATTTATTACTGCCTCAATTTCAGAACTTGTTGTTGGTCTATTCAGGGATTCAATTTTGTCCCAATTCAGTCTTGGATGAGTGTATGTGTCCAGGTACTTGCACATTTCTTCAAAATGTTCTAGTTTATGTACAGAGAGGTGTTTATAGCATACTCTGATGGTTGTTTGTATTTCTGTGGGGTCAGTGGCAGTATCTTCCTTACCACTTCTCATTGTATTTGATTCTTCTTTCTTATTAGTCTAGCTAACGGTTAATCTACTTTCTTAATTTCTTTCAAAACACATCTCCTGGATTTGCTGATTTTTTTGAAGGATTTTTTTGTGTCTCATTTTCCTTCAGTTCTGCTCTGATCTTGGTTATTTCTTGCTTTCTGCTAGCTTCGAGGTTTGTTCTTGGTTCTCTAGTTGTTTTTATTTTTTTGCTGGAGAGAAAATTTATAAATGTAAAAATGTAGGAAGGCCTTCACCAAAAACTTAGTCTTATGCATCAGAAAATCCACACTGGAACAAAACTGTATACATATGACCACCATTGGGAAACTAACAGTGTTAGTTCATTACTTAAAGGGCATCAGGATTCCCATATGGGGAAAAGCTCTTTTTTAAAATTTAATTTATTTATTTTACTTTAGGTGCATACTATATCTGGCATTTCTCCCCATGTTATCCCTCCCCACCCTCCCCACCCCCCGCTATCTCTCCCCTACCCCCCTCAACTGCCCCCAGTGCGTGATGCTCCTCTCCCTGAGTCCACATGTTCTCATTGTTCAACACCCACCTATGAGTGAGAACATGCGGTGTTTGGCTTTCTGTTCTTGTGTCAGTTTGCTGAGAATGATGGTTTTCAGATTCATCCAAGGCCCTACAAAGGACATAAACTCATCATTTTTTATGGCTGAGGAGTATTCCGTGGTGTATATGTACCACATTTTCTTTGTCCAGTCTATCACTGATGGGCATTTGGGCTGGTTCCAGGTCTTTGCTAT